>CAAKHF010025211.1:13989-37000 GCA_901007745.1 Hippocampus kuda | reverse complement strand
TGCATAGGTGCAGGGTTCGATTGCGGCTCTGGCGTTCCTGTGTGGAGTTAGCACGTTCTCCCCGTGCCGTGGATTTTCTTCGGGTACTCCGGTTTCGTCCAACATTCCAAAAACATGCATGGGAGGTTAATTAATGGAACACTCTCGATTGAGCGTGACTGTGAGTGTGAATGGTTATTCGTCTTTGCGTGCCCTGCTATTGGCTGCCAACCAGTTCAGGGTGTACCCCGCGGTCTGCCCGAGGACAGCTGGGACAGGCTCCGCCCCTGTGAGGATAAACGATTCGGAAAATGGATGGATGGATTGTTTTGAAACTGCTAAAACTACCTTTATTCTTTTTTTTTCTTTTTTTTTAGTTTGCCAGGCAAAGTGACGCAAGTCGTCAGGGAGCCCGACGGATTTTCCCCTAGTTGAAAAAGTCGACTCTTTTGGTAATTTTTTTGGTACCACATCTTGCTTCTCAACAAGTGTTGCTCGAGGTGGCAATTATTTTAATATGCTATCGCATTTACAAGAGAGCCACGCATCACTCCTCAACAAATTCAAGGTAACGTTATTAAATAGCTACAATCTTGTCTTGAAATTAATGTTTGCAACCAGCTACGAGATTAAACGTGTCGACAGTTGGTGAAATAGATACCATAGACTCACCACAGAGGAAGATAATTAGCTATCTAGCTGGGCTAACATTCATTCGTGTTTGCTTTCAAAACTTAGCTTGTAGCAGACGTGTGCACATTTTCAGCATGACGTCTCTGACCCACTGGTGAAAGGACACTTTGATCCTCTCCTCTTTCATCTATAACTGCTTAAGACAACAAAATGTATGCAGAAAAGTGGTGAAGATTGCATGACTGTCTGTGTCCTATATGTTGTGTTGTGTTATTTTTGTTCCTTTGACTTCAAAATGGCACCGCGAGAGTGGCTGCCTTTCCAGCAGCTCCAATATTTTGTTGTTCTACTTCTTCCTTTCATAACTTTGCTGCTGTGAATTGGGAATTACTCCATTGCGAGACTAATAAAGGTTTTCGTATTGTGTATTGCCACTCAGACGTTACTTCACACGGCAGAGAAGAAGATCATTTTCTGAGAAAGAAATATTTTAAGTACACATTTCAACTGTGTATTTTCTTGACTAATGTACTAATGCGTTCAATGGGGGTGAAATAAATACTTTCACAACCATGATTGCAATACTGAGAAACTGCAATACTGAATTATAGAAATATGCACGCCTTATTATAGCCTTATTCACTGTGAAGTGCATTTGTGCAGTCATACTTTGCCAGCTGGAGTTCAAAGTGTGAAGAGTGGCTCCCGAATGGTTGAATGTATTGTCTGAGTTTTAAAATGCGAGGAAAAGCAACACACATTTTGCCCATGCATCTAAAACCACAACCATCACATAACAACATGTGATATGGTGTGAAACAAACTTCTAATGGGTCATTGTTGCTTCAGCAACACGAACGCTGACCAACAGTCCAATCCTCATTGTGACTCATCAATAACAAACAACCACCACATCGCCTTTCCAGATGGTCGTCTATTTGCCTCGGAGACTGTAATTTCACAGCCATTATGAAAAGGACAGAACCCGGAAACAAGATGCATGGCGTTCATTTCAAACTGCCTTTCTAAACAAGCGCAAAGGCATCTTTCCATTCACGAACCGACCGGGCCTACGGGAGTAGTCATGCACTGCCTTCTGCAGCCGGACAGCCGCGCGCGCGCTTAAACAATGTGTACGACTCAGCAGCAGTAACCAAGCAGAGAAAGAGACGCGTTGCGATGCTTCCCTTAAAAAAACAATGCAGTCTGTTTCTACCTGAAGGCGAATGCTTCCACCCCATCACTACGTTGGCGGGGGACAAAGACACTCTCTGATATCCTCCGAAGGGTGTTTGCTAGCATCTGTCTCTCAGAGGACACTTGCCACCTCCAGCAAAGAATAAAAGCCTGTGCACGGTGTCAACAAAGAGAATCCCTAATGAGCCCAAGTTCCATGTGGTAGGATCCTGGTTGGAACTCAAAAAGAAAAGACGGCATTCTGTCAGACGTTTAGATGACCTCCGACTCCTCTCTGGATGTGTTTTACTTCGATTAGACAAAAAGCAACGCAAATTGATTGGGCTGGTATTTTGAGTGGAATAAGTCTACATCACTGCCTTCATGACACGAGTCGGCCACACGTTTGACACTGAGAGGCTTAGGGAGTCTTCGGAACTCAGTCTGCATGACATGTGTGACTCCTGAGGCGTGCATGTTACGAAATGTGCACAGACAGCGAGACTGTCATGACCCACTTCCATGGAGAGCTGCGCCGCTTTCTACTGCAATCCCACAGGTAGGCTTGCCCTGACTGACCGTAAAATATACACTCTGGAAAGGCTTACATCGGCATGTCACCACACAACTGGAGGGCAAAGATGGAGGAGGATGTTTAATCTCCAGCTCAAGCAACTGACAAGAGAAAGCTATTTCTGGAGAAACAGCACGCTGATGCTGAACGGCAGAATGAAGTGAGATGTTGAAATGGTATGCCGTGAGACTCGGAATGGATTGAATCGCTCTCGAAATCTGGATGGAGAGGATAAATCTGTATGATCTTGCTCTTGAATTTGGTGGATTTGATTCTTTTCAGGAAAATGGGGGAATTCTGGCAAAGAGTGTCGTTCATGAGATGCCCTGAATGAGCAGAACAGGAAGGGGTTAAACAGCTCTTCATTGCTTTTTTGAAAATTGGAGAATCTGGGAATGGGAAAAACTGCCAAGATTTCCTGCGTAATCATTTGAAGTTGGAATTGTGCGAATCAGTCCAGAAATGTGGGGAGAAGAAGGAATTGATGTATTCATGAAGGTATGTATGTGTTTGTTATGTGAATTGTGTTATCAAAAGTATGGAATTTGGAGAAGTGACAATGTGACAATTAGTACTCAAGATGTTTGGAATGAGTGGAAAACTTTGAAGTTTCAATCGGAAATGTTGACTTTGTCATTGGGCTGAATGTTTTGTATTTGTGTGTGTGTGTGTGTGTGTGTGTGTGTGTGTGTGTGTGTGTGTGTGTGTGTGTGTGTGTGTGTGTGTGTGTGTGTGTGTGTGTATAATAACATCAGTATGGAGCTGCAGCAGTCACTCAACGAATGAGCACAATTCTAAGTATTTCAGTTGGCCTCGAGTCATTCGAAAAGGTTTCACCCTAATACGGTGGCAAGCGATCCTTATCTTTCAGCCTTCGAGTAATTCAGTTTGGGATGGAATTAAAAGTGACGTCTGGCTGTCTGGTCAGCTTGTTATCCAGTGGCACCAAACCCAGCTCAGGATAAGAGTGCATTCTACATGGCATTGGCTTTCCAAAAGCCCCTTGGCAGAGAAAAAAAAACAAACGCGGTGGTGTAAAATGCGATGCTACTTTGTCGAGACCCACTTCAAAATAAATATAGGAAATGGTCGAGCAAGATGTCAGCGCGGTTTATTTCCAATTACGCACGGGATACAAACACAATGACAGTACTGTTTACGCACAAAACCCTACTGGTTATTTCCAATAAACATTAAGCACTTTATGCGATAACAAGTGGAAGGCTTCCTCCCCTACTCACCAATCACATGCTGCGGGACAGCGGCGCTCACGCACAGGGCGATGGAGAGGAGGAGCGGTCCCATCCTCTCACAACGAGAAGAGACGTGCTTCTTGGGCAAAGATGGGAGAGAATGAGAGGAACAAATCACGACGAGATTAACTCAAAGTTGTCCCTCCGTTACCCCCCGCGAGAGAAGTGGAGCGGATAAATATGTCCTGTTTGATAAAGTCCTCCTCTGTGGTGGATGGGGTGGAGAGACGCGCCGGAACAAGTGGCGTGAGGGTGCCAGGTGCCTGCTTGGCTCGTTACTACCGCAGTGAGTGAAGACGGAGGTGAGTGAGCGCGCGCAACTCGCCAGGACCGTCATCAAGTAAAATACAGAGGCAAGCATTTCCGGTCATGCCCTACAAAATTAAAGTCGCGGAAAAATCAGCAAATCCAGTCACACCATCTGTGGAAGCAGACTCAAGGTTTGACCAAGGACATATTTGTTTAATATTCTCATTAATTTTGGACTTGACATTTAGTACTTTATACTGTACTGCTGTTCTGTGAGATATTTTATTTTGCCATGTATATTTTTGCTCTTTTTGCTGCAAACCTCATCTAGATACTTTTTTTATTTCAATACAAATAGAATAGTAGAGATATTCTAATTTCACTAACGGGGTTGCAAATCAATGCAATGGTTGCAATTGTACATGCTAGCTGTGTTAGCTGCGAGGCTAATTGGTCGAGAACAAACTTAGCAATATAATAAACAAAGAAAAGCTTTAATATTAATATCTTTATAATAATTTATGGTATGAGTGATTGCTGGTTGAAGACACTAAAATGGGTTTTCTTTTTTTTTTCATTAGCAGTTAAAAGTAAAGTTACTCCATTCAATCCATTTCAAACATCAAGGTTCACGTTCCAATTCTGTGTTTTTGTCAGTCTTTAAAAACCCCACTGAACCCATCTTGCAATACTACTCTCACTATGGCATCACCGGTGCACTGCTTTGTTTGTTTTCGCTGAATAGCGTCTGTGTAAATAAATGCCAGCGGGTGAATTCAGAAAGTGGTTCACTGTTTAGTGTAACAGTAGCATGACGACATTCTCATTGAGTGCAGTGAGCGGCCATGCGATAGATGGTGAGACGTTACTACCTGCGCTGCCGTCTCATTGGCGTGGTTGCATCCTTCCATCTCTGTGCAGTCTATATATCACAGTGCGACCAAACAGTGGCTTTGTAACCCCCATGGGGGAAACATCAGTGTAGACGACGTAAATGTCTCAATGATGGAGACGACTTCTCCACTCTCTCCTCCTCTGCAGCGCACAAGCTCGACAATGGAAGGTGCTGAATCAGTCTCTGCTGATTTGCTGTTTGAATCAGTCTGTTCAGCCTTGCTCTAACCTCTTTTCATGCCCTGCAGTAACACGTTCAAGCCCGCAGAGCCGGGATCACTGGATTTTGATTTTTCCCTAGAAAGCTCCCTCAGTCACACGAATGTGTGGGCTGAGCATGCCGACCTATTTGCTCTCTGGCATGTAGCTGGGTAACAGTCATACAAGATCTCGACTGTTTTATAATATTGTCAAGAATCAACAACCGACATGTGGTTGTACAACTGCTCACACCTTCTACTAAGTGGGCACGTAGATGTGTTCAGAATGAAGGAATCACTTTCGAACTCATATTAAAATGGAGTCAGCGCATACTTGCCCCCATTTAAAGTGCCTTAGATTAATCTCAAATAAAGTTCAGCTGTTCAAAGAGGCTTTCTGTTGTTTGATGACAAGTCCCCAATATCTGTTGCTATCATTTGTCTTCATATTTTTGCACAAATTGAGTCTCAGGTCCCATCTTGTAGACTGTTAGCAATTGGAATAAAATGAAACTGACCTAGTCGTAGGACTGCATACACATGGTTAAGTTTGATTTCCGTGTAATGCGTTCATTTGCAGATAGCACAGTGGACTACTAGTTCCCCCTTCTGAATTGCAGGATTCGAATCTTGGATCCTGCCTCCCTGTGAGGTATTTGTGTATTCCTCCTACATTCCAAGATTAATCAAGGACTCCAAATTAGCCATGAGCTAGTTTTGAAGAAATTACACGATGGCCTTCAGGATTCTGATTAATGATGCAAAGTGAAATGTATTCGGCTGTCAACTAATGCAGATATCAAAGATAAACTTCCATTATAATGTTCATTTGCATAAGGTGTTTCTTCACGGGCCATTGTATGACTGTAGAAGCGAGGGGTTCAGTGATTCTGACAGTTGTACTTTCGCTGTTCCAAATTTACACGGCCATTAACTTACAACGGGCACTGTAATTAAAATTGAGATCACACGCAGTCATTACGGGTAGACTTCTTTATGTATTATGATAATTCATTGCCTGTCGGATGCATTATTTACCATAATTGACACAAAAAACGATGCAGGACAGATTAAGTTTGCACACCCTGACACCTGATTCGTGAACGTGACTGTATGAATCCGGAACTGGATACATTAAAACATCCCGTGTGAGGGATTTCGTGAAATCTGTTAGATTAGTGAGCAAACTCACGAGAATATCCGAACACTCTCTCCTTTTCCACAGGGCTTTGACCGTGGAGGACATCATGAGCCAACATCGCAGTTATCAGTCTGACCTTGAGTTATACACACCCTGTACTGCATGAATCATGAAAGATATCGGGTGTCCTTTTGTTTAATGCAGATGTAGACCTCTAACTTTATGCATTTAGTCAAGTCTTATAAATCATCCCGGTTGGCCAGTTGCGTTTCCTGGCATCTCATTGCGATACCGCCTTCTGTTCCTGCAATCATCGTTTCATATATAATCAGTCAGAAAACAAGGTCTCAGTTTCTCTCGCTAATTACAAATAAACTTCCTGATGCAATTGGTTACAATCCACTGAGGATATGATCAGCATGGGGGGGGGGGGGAGTACAGGATTTCTTCAGAGTACAAAGTCTTTGTTAAGACGAGGATTAAGGAAGTATTGTTTAGCCGGCATAAATATGGGTTGACTCTGCAGTTACAAGCAAGAAGATAATGCTCTCTGGACATTTGCTTCCAAAGGAGTCAGAAAAATGACCTTTAACCCCCTTCTACACCGAGTATAGTCCCTCAGCTAGTCTCTCACACTCCCTCACACTAAATCCTTCATGGTCGTTTATCTGAAACATCAGTCCTTACCCAACTTTCCTTGTCTTGTTTGCCCTTCACTTGCTTTTTCTTTTTTTTTCTTTTTTTTTGAGTGGCTGAACTCAGACCACTGAGTCTTGCACAGCTCACATCCATCCTCATTAGGATCCACGGAGACCCGCTTAGGATGAGCAACGGGCTGGAAAACACAGTGACCTTCTCATATTTGATTCATTTACTATTTTTTTTCTTCTTTTATTTTAGCCACTGAGATGTGGCCATGTTTTCATTGGTTCGAAAATTTGGGAGTCGACGGGCCAGCCCGTCTGACGCTAATGCTTCCCCTTGAAGGAGGACAACGACTTTATTTGATCAACCGGGTAGAGACAGGGGTTAAGCATCTATGAGGCAAAAAAATGGTCTCAAATTAAAACTTGACGATGAACCGAGTAGGCATTTCGACTGAGTATGTACCATTACCACAAGGCTTTATTACATGTCATGCCCTCAACATTTCCATAACCGCAAAATTAATGAGGTTAACCTCTTCAAAACAGCCAGTAAAGGGGATAAGCACTTTCTCCCCCCTCTTTTTCCTGTTAGCGATTCAATCGGCTTTTCACTCCTCCCCTCCACCGCTCAGTGGACCTGAAGAGTTTTTTTTTTCTCAATCACTCTATCTCACTCTCATCTTCCATGTCTGCAGGTTCTCGTCCCTCCCAATCAGACTTCTCGGCTCGAGTCTTGTTTCTCCCTCTCTTTATACTCGCCACAAAGAAAGTCTCACAAAAGCCCAAGGCAAGGCAAAGGGAAAGTTTGCTGCTGCTTCTGCTGCTGCTGCTGCTTCTGGCGGGAAGGAGCAGGATGGAAACAGAAGAGAGGGATGAAGAGAGAGAGAGAGAGAGAGTGTGTGGGATGTGCTAAGGAAGGCAAGCAACACTCAATGAGATGCTCTTGGAGAAAAGACATTGAATTAATTCCAAAGAGAATATTGCATTGTATCATATTTTCCCATCGGCCCTCAACGCTGGGACACACAGCGGAGTTATGTTACCCAATGTAAGCGTCTATATTTTTCTCCTCCCCTCTTCCGCTCATCCCGGACCGCTGAGCTGCCTGGCGTCGGCGTCGACGTCTCAAATTTTCCTCAGTAAACCTTTTGCTGCCGTCTCAATGCTATCGTTAGACAATCGCTGGCAGGATTTCCGTCTTCGAAAGGCAGCTACAACATTTGAGCATCCAATCAGCTTTCTCGATATTGCATTGAATCCAAAGTGGTCTTTGCGTTTCAAAGATATTCAGCAGATTTGATACGGAACGTTTTCCAGAATCCGGTCCCAGTGTGCAAGCATAATAACGATGGTATGTCCCGGTGTAATCCATGTCATGTCTCGACCACCGCCGTGACTAAGTCAAGAATTTGTTGGTGGCCTCAGCTGCTGGAAACTTAATAATTGTCTGGAAATGTTGAGAAGTCCATTTTACTCTTCTGAAGTTCCATTTTGTGGCATTGTGTCAGTTCAGTTCATTTGCCGTTGACGTTTTAGGGGCTAATTAAGTGGGACATACACATTTTTGTTAACAGTTAGTCATTCGTAAAAACCAAAAAGGCTTTCACACATTCTCCTCTTTTAGTGCTTCAGCGCCAACAATAAACAGTTAATGAGTGACCATCAGTTTTTTCAAAATGAGAAACAACTGGATTACCGGCATTATGTGTCAGCATTTCCAGTGAATTTAAACCATTTACTCAACGTGTGAAGAAATGTTCCGCTGCCAAGCAGTGTTTCCATCGTGTCGGCACAAGGATGATGGATCAAAACCAAGGCTCCCACTGACACCACAGGGATGGAAAAGGAGCTGATTAATAGAGGGAAGTAACCCTTTGCGTCAAGTTTCCATGCATTGAAAGTAAGCATGTCATGAAGTGTTTTTTTTTTCAACCTTGGACGTATTAGTTTGAATGACAGTAATGACGGATTCATGAAACTTAACAATTAGGCTATGTTCACATTGCAGCTCGATTTTCTGTTAGGTATATGCAACATATCTGATTTTTTTCGTTGTCTTTATATCTCACTTTAATTTGAAGCATAAAGTTGACATATGTAGTGATCGTAGTAATTCAGCCATGCAGATGGTGCATTTATTACTCGCGGCAATCATGTGACATCATCGTGAGGATGTTGAGAAGTGTCAGCTCATTTCACCAAAACATTTCTACCTCCTCCCACCTTGCTAACACTGGCAATATGAAATCATAAAAAGATAAGTCCCTCAATGCGGTACCATATCATCTCGTGTTTTTAATCATTATGAAGTGTTTTGGTCAAATTTGACTCATTTTGACATGTGACTTGTACCACCGCTACCCATTTGTTGTCCTCAGGTGAAAGGTCAGATGGTGCCCGCACCCTACTGATTTTCATGGCCTGAAAATGTTGTTTATATCAGACAGACAGACAGACAGACAGACAGCTCCAATTTTTGTGGACACTAAGGCTGTTCTGTGTCATTATGAAAATGGATGGTTGGCTGGATAAGGGAAAGCATATTTTCTGTCATCACTGTCACATCCACAAAGTTTGCTAATTATATTGCAGCGCCCCAGTTACCGCAGCTACTGGGGAATGTAATGGAACAAAAAAAAAAGGAGGTTGTTGGAAGACAATTCTCACATTGATAAGTAACGCTGACAAGTATGATGTTTGTTAAAGATGGTGACGATAAAGTTATAAATCCTTCTTGTCATTGCCTGTCACAAGCACAGTTAGCTGTTCACATTCATGTGAATTATTTACATATTCCAGCGAGGGTGCTTAAATATTACTGTTTCATGTCAGCCTGGATAAGAATGGACCGAAAACACACACTGACAGCTATCATATTCCACTCACACTGCGTAGTGGTTGAAGAACCCACTGAGAATATTCACCATCTGTGTCAATATGTGGCGGCGCGGTGGGCGACTGGTTAGTATTTTTGAACACATGGACTGCACTTTTGAAATATCAAAATGACAAAAGCCACACATTCAAATCAATTTAAAAAAAAATTTAAAAACCCTGCAGCGGCTCAGCATTGAATTGCTTTCTTTTGGCTGTAAATGATCGCGACTCCTAAGAACACAAGCTGTAATTTGGGCCGTCACAGTAACAGAAACCGCGCAAGAACAAGGTCTCCCTCGAGTCCCCAACAGCATCACCCACGTCCGTATCCATGGAAACGATAAATCTCTGGGGGTGTGCAAGTATCAGTAACCAGACAAACACAAGCGCCAGCCATAGTTGTGCTTGGCACCTCCAACAAAAAAAGAATTTACTAGCATCTTTTCTTATTTACTTGTAGCCATTTGCATGCCTATTGAAACCTGGCAGAGTGTTTTTTTTTTTAATTTTATTTTCTATATGAAATACCAAAACCCTTGGAGCCCAATACTGAAACTTTGTTAACATTTGTAGAAGGTTATTGAAGGTACAAATATTTTTGCATGCCCTCGGCTCGTAGACGGGACGGATATTTGCCAGTATGGCAACAGAGAGACTTGAACTGTCTGCTTGATCTCTATATTTCTTCAATTTAATAAAAACGTCTGGACAGCTATCTTTTTGGGATTCAATTATATCAAGTGTCCATTTTGGTATTTTCTTTTGGGGGGCGGGGGGTGATGATTAACTGATTAACTGTCAACACCTCCCTTTTTAAGAACTAATTATCTTGATATTTTGTCAGATATGGGCGACTGCTTTCTTTTGGACTGGCTTTTAGCAAAAGATTCGTGTTCCTGACATCTAAACGCCCAATACTCCTTGCGTTGGTCTGTAGTTTTATTGATCTTCTGTCTCTCCTTGCCTCTCTCACAAAAGGAAGAAGTTGCGGGGGTGAGTATCATCAACACAATCCTTCAAGGTCTTGTCACGGATGCGTTACGGTTTCTGAGGTGTTTATTTTTTTTTATTCACAGAGCACAGCGTTCTTTGCTTCTGTTGTGGGTTAAGATGAGTGTCAATGTAATCACATTTTTGGGATGGTTTACTCTTGCCGACCACTCAACAGCATCTGTCAGTTGAGGGTAAAAATACTTCAGGGAGTGCTGTTTTCCTTCGTCGCAGGAACATGATGTTGGAACTACTGGTTTGTGTATGTGACAAAAAAAAAAGTGAAAATATTGAGCGGAAGCCAAATAATAGACACACATTTGAAATAGACTGGAAGTGTGACTGGTGTTTATGATCAGTAGCCATGTTTTAGTTTCTTTGCTGTAAATTGCCGAGAAGTTAACAGAAACTAGCAATACACCGAAGGCGCTGCACTCGATTTTTTTTCAGACATCCAGTACAATAAATGCTATTACATTTTCCTCATTTGCGATTGGCTGGCAACAGGTTCAGGGTGGCCCCCGCCTACTGCCTCATATTCTCTGAGGAACAGGTTCCAATAGATTCTGGATTCAAACCAAATGCCATGAAGTCTGATTTAACATTTGCATTCCACATCCAAGAAGGACGTGAAGCACCGACAAACCCCGGAGTGCTGTGTTTCTTGGCCGATTCATCTTCACAATGGGTGGCCTGATTCCAGCGGGCGCTACATTTAGCGTGTAACAGGAACAGGATCATTTGGAATTTCCAGCCGTGCGTTATAGTCTCTGGCACATAGTCGCGGCGATGTGATGTCGACTTGGCAAATGTTTGTCTCGTGTTGTAAACAGCTAACAGTGGTCAGTCAACACCAACGTTGAAAGGTGGAACACGGTGGTCATTCAGCAGAAACGAAGAGAACAAAAAAAAATCGCCGGTTGTGCATATCGAGGAACCGCTTGGTCATTGTTAATTCAGAACAGAATGCTTGAGTCACACATTTTTTTTTCTCTCTCTTGATACCAGGCATGCATCAGGGGTCCTCTTGGCCTAAAAAGGCTCACACGCCACTTGGTTTCATGCTGTGAGCATGTTGGAAGCACTTGGCAGCCTGAAAGGAAGCAGCCTTAAAGGCTTAACTCGTGAAAATGCCCCGTGGCTGTAAACTATATGCTAGATTTGCAAAAATACTGACACTTAAAATAGAATGAATACTACCGATTTGGAGAGGCTTCAAAAGCTTTTCTGTTCAGTAGCAAATTGGTATTAATATGACAAAAAAGAAATAATTTGTGAAATGACCGTGTTGAAAATGGCTCGGCCTCTTTGACAATGTAGTGTGACAGCCAAGTCGTTTTAACGTTTCACGGCTTACACTTGACCTGAGGTGAACTACGCCAAAGTTGACTTGTCCAACCGTAAGAGTTGAACTGGCGAATGTGAACCAAACTTTAGTGAAATCCAAGCAGGGAAAACATGGTGATAGAAATCCAACGGCGATCTGGAAGTCAACAGACGGCATTATTGTTCGGAAAGTTTGAGTTTTCGAATAGAGTGTTATCATTTGGAGCAACCGCTTTTCGCTAATTGGTCTCGTCTGGATTTCTTAATGGTGTCATAAATGATGTGGCCTGGCTATGCATGGGTCACTTGTGTTTACTGGCAGCTTGTCTAGATTGTCATGATGTGTGGCGTTCGTTGACGCTAAAGTTGTCACGCTTGCTTTAGTTTCATACAATTCTTGAGTTTCAACCGACTCGACACGAAAACAGGATTCTTCGGACATTTTTTTCCAAAAACCAATGATAAGAAGACACTTATTTTAATCTCTATCTTTGTACTTATATCAATTGATTCCAAAAAATGGCAAAGCTCTCAATTTACTGATCTACATTCTGACCCTCATCTATGGTCACTAGCTACGGGTCATGACTGAAAGAACGAGATCCTGGATACAACCGGCCGAGATGATTTTTCTCTGCAGGGTGTCCGGGCTCTCCCTTAGAGATCAGGTGAGAAGCTCAGAGTCGAGCCACTTCTCCTTCACATCAAGAGGAGCCAAATAAGGTGGCTCGGGCATCTGATTAGGATGCCTCCCGGACGCCTCGATGATGAGGTGTTACGGGCATGTCCCACTGGCAGGGGGCGCCAAGGATGACCCAGGACACACTGGAGAGACTATGTCACACAGCTCCCCGAGAAGAGCTGGAAGAAGTGGCTGGGGAGAGGGAAGCATGGGCTTCCCTGCTAAAGCTGCTGCCCCCACGACCCGACCCTGGATAAGTGGTAGAAAATGGATGGATGGATGGATTCCGAAAATAAACTTGACTCCACAAAAAATGGCAGTGTGAACACTGTCCAAAACACAGCACATAAACGTTTTTCTTTCGGCCCAACACAACCAAATTCTTTCACTGCCAACCTCCCAGTTACAATGCATCTTTGGCATCGACAGTCATCGCTGGCAGTGAATAAGACTGTTACGTGTCAACGCAGTCTACTTATGATTATTTTATGATGCGGAGTTCGCTCCACTTACATCTTCATGCAGGGTGCGTGTGTGCACGTGGGCGTGTGTGTGTGTGTGTGTGTGTGTGCGCTTGAAGCTCCGGGATGCGGTTGCAATGTCTTGCCTTCGCATGAGGGGGTTGTTGACAAACATCACAGCAAATATCTCAGAAGAGCCTGCAGAAGTATTCCAGCGTCGAACTCCCAGTGGAAGCGCAGCCAATCCTGAATTTGCCGTAATAACGAATGCCGCGCACATGCCAACGTGACCTTTCGTTGATCACCGTGTTGGGGTTTGTTGGGACCGCTTGAAATGCTCCGACCATGTTGGGTCGCCTGTTTGTGATTCAGTGGTGGCATCGTGTTACATTTAATCACTTGTATGCATTTCAATGACAGTGGATTAGAGGCAGGGTGTGTGAGTGCCCATCCAAAATTTCACAGCCATCTGCTCATGTGCAGTAATTGGGTTCACGGTGCTTTCGAGAGTCTACAAACGACATAGTTGCTGTTTTGTTTTGTTTTTTTTCTCCATAACCATAAAAAAACAGCCTTATTTCATTAAATCAAACCACAGGCAACTGTTATAACAAATACTTAGCACCAGAAATAGGTTATTTCAGTGTTTTGCTCTATGTTGTGCATGTGATATTTTTACACTGACATATTCAGAAAAGAAAAAAATCATATTTTATCTATCTATGTATCTATCTATCTGTCTATATATATATATATATATATATATATATATATATATATATATATATATATATATATATATATATATATACACACACACATATATATAAAATGAAACAGTTTATGCATTAGTGAAGACTATGCTGCACATATTTGATTCTATAAATATTTGATATCCACAAACACATTGTTGAGTGGTGGACTCATGGTCCCGGGCAGAATGCCGTCATGCTTATTGGGTAATTTAGTTTCAGTTCTTGCTGCGACAGCGTGCTTGTCTCGCGGGGTAATGACCCACCGAATTCGGCAGATACAGTGGTGCAATTGACATCGGTGCCCCCTCGACAGGCGTGTTTTATTCCCACCATTGCAGGTGGGAGACACAATGATTGTTTTTGTAGAGTTCAATGTCCCCCCCCCCCAAAGAAAACCAACATTGTCACTTGGAAATGTACCTTTACGTCTCACGCTAACTGTATCCTCTAAAATGCAGCACATCAGGCGTCGTCGAAGTGCTGAGTCTCGGAATCCTGCCTTTTGCCTCTTTCTGCTTACGTTCACACTTTACCCTTGCGCAATATATACACAGATCACAAGCCTTCAAAAATGCAGACAAAGGAACAAAGTCCCTCCTTTCTGACTTCTGCTGGAATCGACGCTTGATTAAAATCACACACCGATGGGAAAAAAACAAAACGGTGAGCTTCGTCTTTAATGATGAATGGGCGTCACGCAAACAGGAGACGTGGGATATGCAAATGAGTCTTTCTGCAGAGGGCTGTGAGGTCCCCCAGATATCACATGGGAAGACGCTTCATGGGTTGGATAAGGAAAAGAGGAGGCTTCATATGAAAGGGCTTCCTTAAGGGTGGTGCTCGTACAAGGATGTTTCAGGGGAATTCACTTGCCAACTGGCACAGGCGCTTCTATCAAGAAAATCTTCAAACTTGCACCTTTAAATGGTACAACTGCAACATCATGTTCTGCTTTTGAGCGTAAAGTAGTTTTCATTTCACCTAATAATCTGATGTCTTTGGGGCTTCATGCATCATTTGGTACTAAATGAGGGATCATAATATGAACATTAAGGAATGCCTCAAATAACATCCATGTTGCCTGAAGGTGTCAAAACTGAGAGACAGCGCTGCCTTGAAATAAGAAGTTCATTCCTCAGCGGAGCGCAGAATCTGTCGGCCTGCGCTCGGGTCAAATCCACCAAAATAACGTTACATCCCCCCTCCCCACCCCCACCCCCTTGCGCCACAACTTAGACCTGCTTTTAGCTGGAGCGCCCCAGCATGGCGTCGCGCAGTGTGCCAAACGCGCGCAACTGGATGAAAATTCAGATGCACCAGTGATTACGCCGAGCGCACGTGGGACTGTCTACGAAAACAGAACCAATGTTGTTTTAATGTTCACCCACCAAGCTTTCATGGGACGCTCTCATCTGTTCACTTATTGGAAAAAAAACGGGCACATTTTATTAACAGCACACTGTAGATTTGTTGATATGCGAGCAGAGACGCCACCTATTTACAGCAGGTTGCAGCCTTGTGAAAAATAAAAAAAAAACTCCAAACATGCCGTAAATGTATCTTCGGTGTAACGAGCTCCCGACTATGATTGACTGGAAGGTGTCATGCGGTCAAGATGAAAAGGAGTCCAGATGGGGAAATGAGCTGAGTTGCTAAAAATGTCTGGAAAACTAAATGTTTTATGTACTGTAGCGGCCATGCTTATGCAGGGTTCGCCGATTTACATCAAAGGAAACTGCAGAGGGGAAGAAATGAGAATTGTGGATTGACAACGACTGCATGCCTCGCTTTAAATTCATACCACCGCAGGGTCAGATGCTGTCCTGTTTTCACGCAAACGAAGGATGCTCGAACTGGTCGTTAAATGTGATGGACTTAAATATGTGAGAGCAGGCCTTCCCCAACAGAGGCGGATTAAAGCATCGCTGTCCTCTGTAGATGCAACAAAAGGTTAAAGTTGACATATGTTCGGATTTTTATGCTTGTATGCACAATGCATGCACGGATTTGTGTATACGCACCCGTTGTGAATGAAGGCCACTGAAATTGTGTTGAATATGGCTGCGTTTTCACTGAAAAAAAAACGTGTGTGCTTGTGTATACTACATATAACTATATGTACAGTCTTTTATGTTTTATTCATTTTCCTTCTCTGACTTAGCTGTGAAACAAGCAACAAGACAAGCAATGTCTTGTGTTGTTAGCGTGTGACCTAAATGTTAGCGCCGTCACTATGAGCAGGCACAATATGCAGCGCGGCCACCCATTTGCAATTCAATTCCGTTCAATTTTATTTATGCAGTGGCAAAGGACTACACTACGTCGTGTGGTGGCCTTTTACAGATGGAGTCGCGCTTTTTTTATGTTTACAGCAAACCCTCCCCAGTGGCTAGGAAAATCTCCCTTGTTGACTGCAGAAGCTTCAAAAACTACATAGTCATTATGTCGGTGCATTATGGCGAACGATTGGCCACATGAGTAGCAAAACAACGGGTACAGAAAAGCCCCACTGTCTCAAGTGACAGACTTGCTATTTTACCGCTACTTTGAAACCCTAACGCTTGATAAAAACCCTCATTTGAAACTTCAATCCGAGTTCAAAACCCTACTTTGAAATACTTTCAAAACGTAGCATAATTTAAAAACCCTAATTTGAATTCCTAACCCTCGTTTAAACCCGACTTTGAAACCCTCGCCCTAGTTTAATACCCTCATTTAATCCCCTGACCCTGGTTTAAAACGCAAATTTGAACCAAAATTACATGTTTAAAACCCTACTATGGAAATCTATCCCTGGTCTAGGTCTATCCCAAGGTTTTGCTTAAAACCCTACTTTGAAACCCTAACCTGAGCGGTAACGAGATGGCTGCCGGTCGTAGGTTGATGATTTGCTGATTTTAAAACGAAGCCCAAAGTCAGATCCCAATGTCATTACTTTTCTCTTGCAAACTCTTCACATCAGCACAACTTCACTTCTGGCTTCCCAACCCAAACGTGGCTCAAACCCGTCATACACAGCGCTGCCTTTAAGCAGTGGCATTATTACACGACAGCACACACTTTATATGTAAATGCTAGAAGTGAGTGTTATTGTACTCCCACCCCCCAAAAAAAAAGACCTTTAATATTTTATAAGTTGTGGGTGGAAGCCGGCATACAAAACTGCGGTGGCAGCGCTCAACCTCATTGTTTTCGTGTGCCTGCCGTACTCTGCCACAGCGGTGTGCACATAATAAGCCAGTGACTTGGCTTTGGTTCCACATAATTGTCAGTTAGCCTTTCCTGAATTAGCATCTTTATTGCTTACACTTGCCCGGTCACACACGTTTGCATGTTAAGACTTCAGTCCATTCTGTTTGATTTGAAGTTTGTTCAGTTGTCTTTCCATGACGCTCACCTTGCTTCGAGCGTGACAATTGTTCTTCTCTGGATTCAAAGCCCGACATTACAAACTGTTCATTCCCCCCCCCCATTCTTCCTCTCCAGGCCCAATTACGACAATTTTAATTAGCTTCAACTGGAGGTCTGACTGTAATAGAAATTCAAACGTTTGCTTGTTGATTACGAGGTTTCTTGGGGACAAACAAGCTCGACTGTTTGACAGCGATGGAACTTTTTTCAACACGGCAAAAGAAGTTTTGTTCAAGTGCGCAACTCGCCATCGTTTCAAGAGAAAGAAAAAAAACACGCTGCTCAATCAGCAGTTATGCATAAATCCCAACATGGCTCAAAAAAAGAAGACGAAGAAGAAGATGAAGGAGAGCAAGAAAAAGAAGTGGAAGAAAAACATGTTTGTGCTGTGGCTATTTGACTCGCTGTCACTTGTCTCAATAAGTTGGCTGCAGGACGCTGAGCGGCACAGCCACAAATAACCAAAGTCAACGTGTTACTTTCCAACAATAAATGGGATGGCTGTGGCAGGAGCTGAATACTTTTCGACTGCGAACGCACTCTACGGGCATCATTGACCCTGCCTGCAGAAGATAATCTTTTGAAGTAAGAAAATCAAGAGTGAACTAGCTTGTGTTTTTTTTTTTTTTTTGTAATCATTGTACTACTTTGGGATTTTTCTTCTTTGAAGGGACTGGGGAAAGGAAACATTCTTCTCTGTAAGCTGTAGCGTCTGAACTGCCCGTCTTGTTTGTTTTGCTGATTGATGAACCACTCCGTGATTTTATCCCTTTGGGGTTTCAATCTATCGACTTGTGTGACCCCCCCGCCCCTCCCCCCCGCCCGAAACAGCATTTACTTGCTCCGAATAAAATGGCCTCAACCATCATGATTCTGTAGCAAAATCACAGCTCATCTGGGTCTCCGCAGGGCCGACCACTGAAATCTCGTTACGGTGAAGAAACAACAGGAAGGTAACAGGAAATGGGGGGGGGGGGGGTAAAAAGCGGGTCCGCTGACTGGAACGATATTTGGTTTCTCTAACTAGACCGCAACCTATCACACTCCAGTAGGTGCACTCATTTGATCTAAATATCAATCTGGCAGATTTCGCTTTGTCACGTTGGTTGTTTTGGCGGACTGAGGGCTTTTTCTTTTAAAGAATGGATAATTTGGTGAGTGAAAGTCGACAAGACTTTCGACCAACTCGGAGCAGGTTTCATACGTGTCAACCTCAGCTAATAGCTGCCCTTATAAATGATTACGATTCCCCTTGCAAAGCAGCAAAAACCCATACAACGGCTCACCGCGCATGCACACATCATGCTTTATCAATCCGGCCGTATGCAGCGATGAAAAAAAATATACGATTGAGGATTACTTTTGCTGGTTTGCCGTGACAATAGTAGCGATCGACGACGGCATTGTTGCTGGCAACCAGCAGGTGAGACAATATCTGGATTTGAGCCAAAATGGACTTTGTGAGATCGGTTCACAATTGTCGTCCACCCCACCGCCCCCGTATAAAAGTTGTAATATGCCGTCCATGATTTGAAATGATAAAAAAAACGTATAAAATACGGGGAAAACATAAAAGTTGACAGGTATGAGGTGTAAGTAGTGGAGGAGGTGGTGTATCGCGATTTTGGTAAATTGGATCGAGACAGACAGATTCTGCACTGCGCTGATGTGTGGTGGACAGGGGCTGGGTGGCCATCGAGAATTTAACCAAAATTGTAAATTTTCATTTTCCAGGGACGGTTTTGGCCATTTCCGACACTAGCCGCCGTTCGCCTCGCGGTCAACCCGCCGCACACCGTCGCCGGCTACGTTTCGGCACATGACTGCCCGTCAACGACCAATTTTCAGCACATGGCACCAACCGCCTCCAAATTCAGGTTGCTATCTTGTGCTGGGATCGTAAATTCACAACAAATCAACCAACCCGAGTGAAAAGAACAACTCTCGCGTTGGCACTTTTGCAACCGACCGAATAAAAGTAGAAACCTGAGCAAATATAAGGATATCACACATCCAGCGATCACTCAAATATTTTTTCTCATGTGCAGAATCTGCCGAAGAAGACACCTAGTGCCACCTCACCAGACCGATTTAGATGGCTGCTGACCTGCCTTTTACCTTGTAGTCTCCATTTCCTCTGCCGCAGTGTGTTCCTTTCCTTAACACGGATGTTGAAAGATGACATTGGAGGAGGGGGCTTAGGGGTGTCAGAGATGCTGGCAAATCCCCTACGCATAAAAAATTAGGTCATGTTATTGAGAGAAATGAGGATGCTTGGCTGTACAATGTACTGGAGTAATTTATGCAGAATCTCAGCGCCTCTCTTCCCCACAGTCTTGGGTGTTCTATCTGAAGATCATTTTTTGGCAGAGCTGTGATAGTGTTAATTAGAGCAACAATTCTTTCTCACAGTTAGTCGCACCGATAGGAAACACGTTCATTTTTTCGGGGCTTATAGTTACTGAGACGATCATGCATTATTCATTCCGACTGCATCAGATGTCATATTGTAAAATAATAAGAATATTAACGATGAAACTGTGACTGCATGAAGATCATGTTATCATTGCTTTTTGTCAGTGATTTTGTAATACGGCGAACACTAGCAACCAAAGATGGATACAAAAAGTTGTTCGGTGTGAGTTAATCGTTTATTTGTAGCTTTTTAGTTAACTCCGGGATGAACAAAAAAAAATAAAGAGAGAAAGAAAAAGAGGCAAATGAATAGCAACCGGAGAATAGTCAGGGCGAATGTGGACAACGGCGGATATTTCTGACAAAGGTGGAGTTGACCAAAGCGATACCATGGCAAAGGTTTGATTCTTCTCTCTTCGGTTATTTCCAATGGCCTATATGCAACGTGACATTTGGGGAAAGCAGACAGATTTACCACTTGACAAAAAGAAAATACAGCCTCTCTATTGACATTGTCGAAGACTACAAAGGACAGTCAAAGGGTCAAGCAGCCAATTTCTAACTCACAATGGAACTCTTCACTAGGTTTGGTCACCTGGCAGGCACACTATCTAAGATGAAAACATTGCAGTCGCAAGGCTGTTGCCGTGCATGTCTTTGACTCCTTGCTCAAAGATTTGTACTTGCCTCCTGTCAGAAGGGTTTTGAACTGCACTCCGTCACATCAGCGCACTTCATCGCGGAGCGCCGTCTGCAGAATCAGGCATTCCAAATACTTCTCTTACCTTTGAACATACAGAGGAACGTCCAAGGTGAACATAATCCAATGCGGGATGCAGAATTTCCCTGGACCCTAGTCGAGATGTCAACACCAAAAACAGAGCCAGTCATGTCATTTGTACATTTTCATATTTGTTCAAACGGTCTCTCTGACCTGTGCTATTTTTTTTAATCGCAAATGCCCCCATTAATACTGCTAATATTTTGACATAAAAAGAAGGTAGACTTTAGTCATGAAAAACAAAAGCATTAAGGGGGTGAGTCGCACCTACGATGTACCTGAGGGATGCCACTTTTTTTTAACACTTAATTGTTACAGAAGTGTTAATTATTTCAACACACTGCGAAATCAACACAAATGTTGATGCAATCTGTCACTAAAGGTGCGCTTCACTTCTTACTTTCTTCTTCGTAGTACTTGTGCTGTTGTGAAAAAGCAACAAAAAAAAAAAAAAAAAGCAAAACACTCGAGAGTTAGTTCTTGGACTGTTGGTGACCCGACCTACAGTATGCTGCTAGCTCAGTATGGGGATCGTTCGACTGTGTAAATTTTGGCAGATGGGTCCCTAGGATGTTCTAATTCAAAGTTGTACAACTTCTCGGGTGTTTGACAACCATGGATGCACTCCCACGTGCTCCCCCCACCTCGAAATAAGATGAACAATTTACACTTGGCGACATGCAACGATTCCAGTGCAGGTGTTGGGATGCTGCCCCCCCCCCCGGCCCCCCCAAAAAAAGTATAAGCTTGTTAAATCTTGACTAAAAGGCAGAATACATGTAATCTGAAGAGCGGTGGCTATCGTCATGGATTCTTTGCTCGGATGGTGTGGCTACATTGAAGTACTGCTGCCTCTATGATAAAATTGACAAATTGATAACAAAACTGCAGCTTTGTTCCTGATTGAAAAGAAAAGAGAGGTTCATGGCATAACATTGGTTATATATGATATAGTAAATGACGAACCACACAAACACAATTTAACGCTGTTCTGCACACTTTGGAGGTCTTACTTACTGTAGATGTACGGTAATACGAGTCCCCCAACACTCAATGCCCTCAGGCAAAACACATGTTCCGAGCAAGCCATCCCTGAAATTGCTCAAGATTACACAAAGAATGGAAAAAACGAATTCTCAATCAGGATGACGTAGTCCAATATGTTTAGTAAATTATGAATGATTGTATTCATGCACGTTTGCACGTTTAAGCAGTTGCATTGTATCTAAACTTTTCAATCTTTTATGCATCAGGTCAGGAGCTGTGCAGTGTGACTCAGAAGTAATAGTGTTTTGTTTTGTTTTTGTAACTAAGCACATTTTTGACATATGTTGAAAAATATAATAATAATAATAAAAACAATAATAAGTCAGAAAAACTACACTGCATATCAGGGATCGGTAACTGGTGCTATGGAAGAAGAGTTAATCAACAAAGTTGCCTTTGTAATCATGAAACATCATGAAGTGGAATGAAATTCTTTACTCTCTTAAAATAACTTCCATCTTGTTTCAATGAACAGAACTAAAATTAACTCCAATGCCAAGTGAAGTCCAGTCATACAAATTTGAAAAGAGAAGAGTACTTAAATATTTAAAGATAATGATTACCACTCGCAGCAGATTCATTGTAAGAAATTGCCTTTAAACAATCTTAGCAACAAAGGAGACAAAGCATTTTGTGTTCAGTGTTGCCTTGTCGACAATTTTCCACTAATACTCCACCAAAAAAACCCCAAAACAAAAGAAAAAAAAACACGATGAAGCAGCCCTATAAAGCTGCGTGCAGGCGACTGCTGGCCCCTCTTCAGAAGCTGAGGGTTATATTTGAAGCTCAAGGGCATCTCTGTGGTAGTCTGTGATCCAGGGGAGCCGGCGATTTACTTTCCAAGATCAGAGTCTCACAAACTGCAGGGATTCCAAACAACAGCCACCTGGACGAGAAAGAAAGTCACACAGTCACACACTTCTTTGTTTGGGTCAAAATGATTTTGATACTTGCAAAGTGCGCGTCATCTGTCAAACTACTTGATACTGGTACAGGCAGTACATTGTTTAAAGTGTGAAGGTTTTATATAAAGGAATCAAACGGTTGGGAACATTTTAAACCATTCAAACAAACCAACAAAATGATAAAAGAGTCATTCATGGATTTCTTTTGTTCTTACGTTCTTTGTTTTTTTTTCTTTTTGAAGTTTATCAATAGAAGGCAGAAGGGAGTACAAGAATTAGAGTGAAATTATTCCTCTCGCACTCACACAATCGCAACAACAGAAATTAACCTAGAGGTATCAGATTGATGTGTCAAACCACAAAGAAGAAATCAGGCTGATTGAAAAAAAAAAAGAACAAGAATAAAGTGACTTGTTATTCTCAGTTTGGCTGGTGAATGCTGCTTGGAGCGTATATGCATTCATGTTTTATTTATTTAAAGTAAAGCAAAGCCAAATAAAGTCAAATACAAATAAATCTATAAAATGAATGACACTCAGGAGAGCACAGACCCTAGCCAGGATTGAACTATTAACAAAAAAAAAAATGTTGTAGATTTATATATAAAGTTTATTC
>CAAKHF010025211.1:0-10668 GCA_901007745.1 Hippocampus kuda | reverse complement strand
AGCGTATATGCATTCATGTTTTATTTATTTAAAGTAAAGCAAAGCCAAATAAAGTCAAATACAAATAAATCTATAAAATGAATGACACTCAGGAGAGCACAGACCCTAGCCAGGATTGAACTATTAACAAAAAAAAAAAAAAACAAAGCAAAACAAAAAACTTTTTTTTTCTTGGTTGCATTTTTATAGTTTGTAAGTTACTTTGTTTTTATCATTTAAAAAAAAAATAGGTTTTGCCACAAACCATTTGCCACAACCTCCATAAAACGGATCGTTCTTATAATCCTGATAAACGTGCTCACTGACAAACCAACCGTTCTCAAAAAACGTTTCTACTGTACCTTCAAACGTCCACACTTGGCATAGGTATGAACAACATCAACAACAACAAAATTACGATGATAACGTGGAGCAAATTGAGAGAAAAATTTAAACAAGGCTCGATCTAAAACACATTTAGGTTAGGTTTCATTTGAATCTTAATACCCCCCGAAAGAATTAAGAATTAGCATGAACGCATGTTTTTGTAAATTGAAAAAAATTACATCTCATCACTGTCAGGTGGAATCCTTGTAAATCCACATCAGGTCAATTTCCTGTTTTTTTGTTGTTTTTTTTTTGACATTTTGCTACTCTTTGTATGTCTCCGGTTTGTCTGTTAAAGTGTTTCCAAACTCTCTAGATTGCTGAATTGTGTGAAAAGTGTCGTGAAACTCCATCTCTTCCCTCGCCCCGTGGGCGCCCTTTGGATTTGGATTTTTTTTTTTCTTAGACAATAATGAGTGGGTAATTCCTCATGTTTGCATTGTCGCCAAAGATTTCAATAACTCACACTTCGATTTGCTCTTCCACAACAAAGAGGCGGTGGCATCAGTGAAACATTGTCTCCTGGGGGACAGATGGAATCTTGCTTATGAAGAACAAAGCCCATTTAGGACAGACAGATTATAGGGATTTGTGTAATCGGCATATAATGCATTCCATCCCCCTTCTTTATTTCCGCCGTAATCCGCAGCAATCCCATTTAATTTCATTGGCCAACAGATTACTCTGTTTTTTTTTTTTTTTTTTTTTTTAAAGAAGCGTCATTGACTGAGTTTGACACAGTAGAATACATGACATATGTTTCGGTAATGAATCATTCATCACCGATGCCTTTTTTTTTTATGTATTAGCATGAACGCATGCAGGTTTTCCAAATAAAACCAGAATTGAACTACATTGAAAAGGTGAACAAAATAGCAACATATTGCAGTTTTCTGAGCAGAAAACAGCGCTCTTGGTGTGGATATCAGGACAGAAGTGCACAATGTGGTCTGATTAAACTATTCATTCCATTCGTCAGACAGGATCATTAGACATGGCAGATTTTTGATTTACTGTTGTGATAGTGTGTCGTTCAATTTTTTAAAAAAAGTTATACTTATCCCTTGAAATTTTATTTACTTTTTTTTTCTGTTTTTTTGCATTTTTTTTTAAATATCTTGAATTTGTGAAAAATACATATTTTTATTTTCCACCAATGAAGGGTTCGTATTAGCTGGTAGGGTTTGGTACCTCTAAGAAGGTTAAGAACCACTGAGCTTGAGTATAGTAACAAATGGATGACGAAAATAGAGTCGGGCTGTAACCATGCTCGTCACTCAAAACACTCCTATCGCAAATTACTGTTCCCCTTTGAAATCCTATTATTTTTTAAATTGATAGTTGCTCCATGTACAGCACTTTGTATGCAGCGATGGCTGTTTGAAAGTGCTCTATAAATACAGGTGAGCTGAGTTGAGTTGAGAAATGAATAAAAGAAGTGACACAGATTAAAAGGAGGCTAATAGTCTGCATCCCTTAGCCAAGCAAGGTCAAGTATTATAAATGAGAGTAAATTGAAGGGGACTACAAACACCATTAGGTTAATTTTGGTCCAGCAAAACCAAAAGCAATAATCATTTCTAAATTGTAGTGTATTTTTTTGGCAGAAGATGAAGTCATTTTAATTGTCACCCCGGCTCTCTAAATTGCTCAGCATCTAAATGATCCCTGAAATGTCACGCACAATTTCATCCTCGTGTTCATGCGCAACTATCTTGTAAATCTCCCGTTCGAGTTCAGCTGTGTGACTTGCGATTGAGCCATTTTCAAATATGAAGGAAGATGAAGAAAATTACCGAGTGACACTCCAATCATTGAAATGGCCGTGTGTGACAAATAAACAAAGTAGTGGTTGATGAGATGATGTTGAAGTTGTTATTGACCCTGTTCCAACTCCATTAGAACTCTGCACCATTTATCAATTCCAAATGATGCTTTGACAACAAACTGAGCCCCTCCCTTGCAAATGTCAACAGTGCATCCATTAATCTCCCCCGGTGCGGATGTGATTCATATTCCATTAAACAAATATTTAAAGGGTGTCTTTAGCTTTAAAATAAATCATTGTGACCTTCATAAGCAAATTATTTGAAACGCAAATTTACACTGCTGCGCAGACAAATCATCCTAAATGTCTTGGACGTGAATACTAATGATAAACATATCAGTCTGAGAGGAGATACCTCTTTACAAATTGCCTGTCAAAAAATATAAAAATACGATACCTACACTATGATGTTAAAACACTCTACAGAAGTGTCTGATAAATAATATAAAAATACACTTTTGTGTTGCAATGTGAAGATGACACAGATGGAAGGTGAACCACCGCAAAACACTGAAGCAACGTTACACTCTTGTAACCTTGGGAAGTGGAATGGAAGGATGTTGACGCTTGAGACTGACAGCTTTGGCTGCTTTATGATGTGTTTCCCACAACTGACAAAAAAATTTAAAATCGACAAAACAATGTCATCGAGGGAGTTGTTGGAGAGATGATCGTCTGCTTGCTTCCTACTGCTGAGGCCTGCGACCCAAAGTATGCATGCCGTCTCATGAGTTGAATTTCTCCCGTGCGGGACACCAATGAGCATCATCCATTCAAAAATAAAATAACGAGTCCTGGATCTTTGAGTACAACCCAGAGACCAGTCTTCAGTGGAAGAGTCCGACATCGCCAAAGCCGAAGCCGTCTAAAGTCATGTTGATTTCATTCTTTGACGTGACGGGCATCGTCCGCAGTCAATCGGTATTCCCGTGCAATATTACGCAAAGTTGATTTTTTTAAATGTTTAGCGACAATCGAGACGGAAGACTGTATGTACGCTGCATGACATCTGGAAATTAGAAAAGCATTATGGTAAGATGAGTAACGTTGAAAATTAAGTATGGACAAATTACCGCGAACGTCCCATCACAAAATATCTGATCGAGCATGAAGTGTGAGACAGCATCACACTGGAGCCGTCCGTGCGCTAAAATCTCCATCTACCCCTTGACATTAAACTAGAGTGTTTTACACGGTCTGGTTCAGCTGAGTCGGTGTTATGCAGCTGGATTCCCTCCACCTAATTACACCAGTCAGTTGCAAAGGCGGGGTGGATTGCGACAATGTGTAATTATTTTTTGAAGTATTTGTTCTTTCTACACGAATGAGTCAAACAGAGATGGAGCGTATGTGTTGACAAATCACTGGCGACGTGATCGAGGAAATAGGATGTTGAATATGGGCCAGCTTTCAAAATTCGCACAACTGACTCATTCAACGTGCGAACTTTGTATCTGTGGTTACTGTTCGTTTCAAACGTTTCACGTCAACTGGCGGGGAATGAAGTTCTCCTGTATCTCACGTTTCATTCTGGTAACTGCTATTTTATTGCTGTCAAACACCTCCCCGACTCATGTAATACAAATCTACGTAATGTACGAGTTGCATAGACAAAATAACATATTTTCTGTAGCGCACTGTGGTGCCTTGACTTACGAATGTAATTAAAAAAAAAATGGAGGGGGTGACCACATTTGTGACTAAAAACTGTGAAAACACGAGTGCGTGCAATCATATATGTATATATATATAGATATATATTGCACCTTATATATGGATCACTATTCTTGGACGTCATATTTTAAACGTTCTGTCAAGCTGTAAAGCGCTCTGTTACAGCTGCAGTTGTGAAAGCTCGATACAAATAAAGCTGTATTGTATTGTATTGCATTGTATTGTCTTTAGCGTAGCTCCATCTAGTGGATGCGTAACGCAACCGCAACCACTATTGTCACTTCTATTCTATGTGCCTTATAATGTGGTGCGCCCTATATATGAAAACAGTTTGAAAATAGGCCATTCATTGAAGGTGCCTCTTATACTCCGGAGCGCATTATAGTGTGGAAAATACGATACACCTTTTTTATATGACTCCATGAGATTTGGCATTTTTTCATGAAGTCGCATTTTTGTAAGTCCAGAATATTTTTCTTCTTCTTCAGTGCCGTAAATAGATGATTGCCTTCTCAGCATACTGTATGATCTAAATTAACAGTACATGTGCTTGTTTCAGTTCGTGTGCACTCCTCTCTGTTTGCTGTCTGCTCTTTCACTCTTCCTGCCAAATATCGTTCATTTGTGAATTAATTCATCCTTGTGACTCAGTCTTATTACAGGGAGCCCATCAATCGATATTCTGTGTTTTTATTGCTTGTTTAGCCAATTTCATCTCGTATATTGCGCTCAACACCAACACACTCAACTCAAACGGCACCAAATAAAAAGGTGTATTTACAGTATTTCTTGGTCATTTCTGATCCAAGGTGGAGTTTGTATTTCCCATTCCTCGTATTGATTTATACATTTCACACTGCTTTCACCTACAATTCATGTTTTGTTTAATTATTCAAGAAAAGTCCATAATTTATCATCCATGTTTTTATGCATGAATTGGTGCCCATGGGTGTTGTTATTTTTGTTTTTCTTTCCGGTATGGAACACTCGAGACAAAACTGTGGACTGGGGGCTTGAGGTGTAAATGTTAAATGGAGCAACTTTAATGTTTGAAAACGAATGAACTGGAAAAAACGCAGTATTGATTCTCAGTCCTCGTACACATATTCACATTTACTGATTAAAGCCATTGATTTGTTGAAAATGTAGGCACATGTCACAGCACTATTTTCCACAGGAAATATATCCTTCCAATTCTTATATTTCCATTTTCCCTTGCTTTACTGCTCTTTCACAACAACTGATGATTAAACCTCAATTTGTATTTCAAGAATAAAAAGCCAAACAAATGTATTTGAAACTCATCTCGTGATGACTTTAACCTCTCATCATCACGTGCAATTTAACTACGGTAAATTAAGTGTGAAGGAATGAAAACAACCTCCTCTGGGAAATCAGTTATTGATGTAAAAACACTCGACGTCTCTGGCCTTTGACTTTTGTCTGGATTTTACCACATTATAGGTTGTGATCTTACAATTCAACTGAGTGTCTTTAATTTTCGGATCAAATGACTGGAAGAATTTTTGCAGATACATTTGAGGTAAAAAAAAATAAAATCAATTGAAAACATTCTGATCTTTTTTTTTAATGGTTTATTTACATAATTGGTAGTCTGCGGAGCTCTTGTGATTGCTAGCCTGGGGCAATTTGGATCTGAAGAAATCGCAGATGATGCGACCTCGTCAAACAACAGTCCAGGGGACCGACCTCAACATGACATTTATGTGAGAACGTTTTTTTTTTTTTTCATTTGACATCAAATACCAGTGAGACGTGAACTCTGCACTTGACATGTTTTATAAAAAGCAATGCTTCCTGACTATTATCGCCTCTTCTGTGGTTTGATTCTTTGCAACCGTGGATTTTTTTTCAAGCAAAGTGTTTGTTTTTTTTAACAGTCGTCAAAAAACCATGCATATTATTTGGCCCCTGGAAGGAGAGGAAACATCTCAAACACGCAGTCTAGTAGCCCCCAAGGACCGGAGTTTGACACCTGTTATCTAGAGGAAGACAAAAGAGAGTTAGCTGGATGACTCAGCAGAAACGATGTCATCAAACTAATTGCGCTAACAATGGGTAGACTGAGGGTAACTCCTCTCCTTTTTTCCTCTGCTTTCAGACGGAATGGAGTCGGAATGGCGTGTCACTCGAAACCAACATAACATTTTACTTATACTATTACAAAAAGGCAGATTAACATCAAATCTTTTCTGTTTTATTATACAGCTAATTGTGTTCTTGACCACGTTAGCAGCTAACCCAGCTAGCATGTAGTCTTCAGGAAGAAACTCAAATTGGAAAGAATTGATTTTTGAGCTGGTACTTGCAACTCCGTTATAGTAACTACGGTAATAGTTAGATGACCATAGTCCTCAAGTAAAATGTCATTTTAAATTCTAAACGATGTTTTACAAGGGCCTGAATGTCTCAAATAGGGTTAACCAGCACATCACGCATGAAAAATCTCACAAAAAGGGTAGTGTTGGTAGTTGAGGTGGATCAATCAAATTGTTTTGTATACGCTGTAGTTTATTACCTCTTAATCTTGAAAATTTCAAAAGATATAAATTAAATGGTTCATTCGTCACATATGTTGGGACCTAAAGTATCCAGTCTGAGACTATCATTGAATATTCAAATGCAACACGCCCATAGAAAATAAGCGAAGAAAATGCTACCGGGAATCAATTTGTCATCGAAATGGCACAGGGCTGGAAATATCTCACCTGTGTTTTGTAATATTGCCACTGCCAGCGGACTCGCACAAGCTGTGATCGATCTGCTCTGGGCGGAAGGGACACAGTGCGGCTGGCAGCTCTGGGATGTCAGCCATCGCTCAAATCTGAGCTCAGGGCCTCCACTCTGCCACTGAGCCTGGCCTCTCTCCCACAACATGAGATTGTGTCGTTTGAAATATTAAGCAGAAGTACGACGAGGAAAGAGCACAGCGTTTCGAACGTCAAATACACTGAATGGTTCAGACCCGTGCCATGTGTCGACCGTCTGCAGTGACGCTAAGAGGCAAACACTTCCTGTGGCTTTTAGTCCAATAATGCATGAGGTCGGAAAAAGGGTGACAGCCCATCAGCGCACGGACAATGCAGGAAGTTACTAAATATAAACCATTGCACTGTTCACAATTGAATGCATTAGCTAACAAAAGAGCTTTTGTCAAGCCACGTCCATTTGTGCTTCTTTGACAATTGTTTTTTTATTTTTTTGTTTTCCTGGAGCAGGCAGGACTACTCTCGAGTGTTTTAACTGGACCTAACAAAAAAAAAACCTTGAGCTCACCCAGGGAGCTGTTAGAGGAGTTGTTTTTGCAAAGACAAAGGCAATTGTTCATACTGTTCCAGTTTCAAAGGTTTCTTGTGCAGGATTTTGATCTTTGCAAGTCATCCTGATTTAGGTACGCGTGTCTTGGTCCTTTTGGGAGAATTGATTTTTAAGTTTTAAGTGCTCTTCTACTCATACTTTTTTTTCCCCAACTGTGTGCGCATTGCTCGTTTCTCAGCTAATCAGCTAACAGGCTTCTCTTGCATCTTTCTCAGTTGTCTCTCGTGTATTCTCCTTTTCTGTTTCCGATTAACTCTTATTCGGTATCTCCTGAGCTTTGAAGTTTTTTACTGTTTTTTTTATTTATTTATTTTACTTTTAGCCTTCTGTGGTTTTTGGTTTTCTTTAATAATGAAATGTTTTGAGTCCTCTCCTGCATCCTTGGCTGTTCTTTCACCGCATTGAGGACAACCAGTTGCCGTCGTTCCCTCCTCCTTTCCTCGACCACCAAACTGACACGACAAAAGTACGGTCATCACTATGGTTCAAGGAAACATCATGAAGGACTCTTCATAGGTATATGAGCTAATAAAGACCACAGCAAAAAGAGTTCAACTTTAATTTAGCCAAAAAGTAAACATTGACTCATCCCTTAAGACTTTCTGCAATGTTATGTGTATACTGTGCACTGACTATTGTGTTCAGGTTGAAAAAAAAAATGCATCAAGTTAATTTGAAAAGTGCTATAGACAGTAAATAGAGTTGCCTTGACATGTATATGTACTATCCAGTAGGTGCTAGATATACCTCAGCGATCTATTTGTGCAAGCCGCAAGCGATGATGCCTGTTCCCACCCACACACACACTCAGTTGTGCTAAGACTGTGACGCTTCAGGTGCTCTAAACTACTGATAGCACAAAGCTTATAATCCATAAAAGAAGCTTGCAGGGCCAAGAGGTCTGTTTACAGGCCTTTGGCAAATGAGACATATATTTTATCGAAACCTGCTGTATATAAACGCAGAGGTGGGGTGACAAAACTGTGTCGTAGCCATTGCGTTCTTTGGATTTTCCTGAGCATGACAATTTATGAGGGAGCTGTTATACACACTGACTAAGCCCATCGTACATTTACTGTGATGTCATGTAAAGAGGAACCGGCTGTCAGAACTCCAACTAAATGAGCATTCAGTATATCGCGGGCCTCAAGGCAACAATCTTGTTGTCTGCACATCAAGTATCCTTGGCAATGAGTTAGTTAAGTTAGTTTATGAAGAAATGTGTTTCTCAATACATTATACAGTAATGGAGCTGACCATTTCAATTTTGGATATTTTGGGTGGGGGGGAGGGGGATGATGGGAGGTGGCTAAAATATATAACGTGACTCCCTTTCGAGTATGGCCTGAGTCGCCTCTTCCCCACTGTATAAGAACTTAAATGCCCAAAATGCATCTTCCCTTCGGATATTCCGATGGTGTGGCCATTTTAGAGTACCTCATTGTCGGCCATGAGTGCACGCACGTCACAAAGAGAACACGAAAGAGCGACAGGGGGAAAAAAAAACGCCTACCGGCACTGAGCTGGGAGGGCAGCTTTAGAACGCCTTGTTTTCGCGACATGGAAACGACAATGAGATATATTCCAGTGGGCGGAGTTTGGAAATCAAATGACCTGTCCAGGGTGTATTTCGCCTCTCACCCAAAGTCAGCTGGGTGAGATTCCAGCTCACCTAAGATGCTGAGGACAAGCTCAAGAGAATATGGATGGACAAATGCTTCAAGCTTTGAATTATCACCTAGTTGAACAGAACACGCTTTCTATTTTTGACTCGGCATAACGGAAAACCTCAACACATGGACACTCCTGCTCCCCAGCTCACTGCTCCGCTGTCGAGCCAAATTATAGCTATGACATGGAAAAATGGCTTGCCAAATTGTTCCCAGGCCACCAAACGGGAAGGTAAGAGATGAGACGGGCTCTATGGACATCTTCTGCAGTCTGGCTCAGCTTGCAGAAGTGATAGAAAGAGATTTCTATTTTAGTCTCTCCTTGTTGTTTGTATGCTTATCAGTACTCTTCAGAAGTTTTACTTCTGACATTTCACAAGTGTAAACCAAGAGAAGCAGTAAATTATTAGTTTGCTTTACCAACAGTGAGAAAAATCATTTAACTTTGCCCAAAGATATTTGCACTATTATTTCAACCCCCCCCCCAAAAAAAAAGATCAATTTTGAGGAAATGTCTATAAGGGTAAACCTTTATGAATCCATCCAACCGTTAGATTAAGGAATTGGCACCTTGGTGAAATGCTCTCTGTGGCTCTGCTTCGCAATGAGGTTGTTCTCAGAGCAAAAAGTGTGACACGTGGGCCCAAAACTAAACTCCAGCGAAGCCAATTAAAAATGGTATATGCTTTAAATCAAACCTTCTTGCAGTGTGCTATAAATAAATAAAGATAGCTCACTCAGCTCTTCTTTCGCAGGAGATCGTTGAATGTTGTGGCCGACTCGGTTGTTAGACACCAAACACTGAGCACTCAAGTGCCAAATTATCCATCCATCCATTTTCTGATCTGCTTATCCTCACGAGGGTTACAGGGCGTGCCGGAGCTCATCCCAGCTGTCATCATGCAGTAGGCAGGGGACACCCTGAACCGGCTGGCAGCCAATCGCAGGGCACACAGAGACGAACAGCCGTTTGCACTCACACTCACACTTAGGGGCAATTTAGAGTGTTACATTAACCTTCCATGCATGTTTTTGGAATGTGGGAGGAAACCGGAGTACCCGGAGAAAACCCACACAGGCACAGGGAGGGAGAACATACAAAGTCCACACAGGAAGGCCAGAGCTGGAATTGAACACTCACCGTGCTGCCCATACGCACACACACACACACACACACACACACACACACACACACACACACACACACACACACACACACACACACATACACACACACACACACACACACAAACACACACACACACATTCCACTTATGTTTTCTTTCCTTTTTGCTCCTGATACATTTTTCCTGTCCAAGTCTTGTCACTAGCCCGCGTGATGTGGTTACACAAAGTAAAGTGTGTGGTGGTAGTGTTTTGTTTTGTTTTGATTTTTTAAAGAAAAAAAAATGCTCTAAGGGGACATTTTTTCTTTTGAAATGTATGATGCCCACAGCCCTCGCTCCACCTTCTCATCTTTCTTCTTCTTTTAGAATATTAAATCTAAACAACATCCGTAAAATTAAAGGATAGCAACTTATACATTAAAAGTTTACTGTCATTTTCCTTCCAAGCCTTGTGACCACTCAGCTCCACTGAATTCCAGATGTTGTTTTTGTTTATAGTTATGGGAAGAGAATTTTAGACACTATCTAAAGACTTTTATTGCAATTAATTCAGCTTTATCTCAACAAATGACATTATTAATAAAGAAAAAAATAACAATCATCAATTCCACTCTGCAAACTTTTATTATTTTGTATTTATTCGAATGTTGGTATGCTGTGTGAG
>CAAKHF010025209.1:0-11841 GCA_901007745.1 Hippocampus kuda | reverse complement strand
AATTATGAGAAACTTTACTTAATGAGAAACTTCTAAATTAATGCGCGAAATATCACAGGACTCTTGATATTGTCAATACACAGTGGGCCGCCCTAAACAAGAGAGGAGACTATTTTTGTTGCACCAATAAATTTCATCAGTTTTTGCGTCTGAGGGGAAAAAAAACAGTTCATGTTTGGAAATAGTACAATACAGTGATACCTCAGCTTACGAACATAATTGGCTCCCACAAAGTGTGTGTAAGGCGAAAAGTTCGTTTTCCGAACATTTATTTCCCATAAGAAACCATTAAAATGAGAATAATCCGTTCCCAGTCTTAAATTTTCTCCAAAATGGACAGGACGGCTTATTATGCGAAGCATCGAGTACTGTATATGCGCCGAGTTCCACAGCCTAACTGAGAACACCTCTGGCCGACACGCTGTTTATATAGAGAAAAGGCGGGCGTGAGTGACGACAGGCATGCGGAAGTCCGCCAATGAGTGAAGGGTGGGCGTGTAAGAGGACGCTAAAGGCACGCCCCTAGCAGGTACCAGTCGCCATTGAGTGAAGGGTGGAGAAGAAGAGGACGCTAAAGGCACGCCTGGGGTCTTTTTCGGTCCCATAATAGCAAACGTGCACTCTATATGGTCCAAAATGTTAATCAAACAAATCACGTCCGCACTCAAAGAAAGGGGGTGACAAACTGGGATGCCGTGAGCGTGCGTCAGCTTCTCGTGGCCGCCACCGTGTCGCTGTTCGATCCCGTGGTTTTATTCGTCCGCCGAGACTATATGCTCGCGAATTTAATGTTCGTGAGGCGAAAAGTTCGTGAGCGGAAGCGTTTGTTAGCCGAGGTATCACTGTACTTGAATTTGGAACATGATGTGTGGCGTTCTCAATTTATTTACTTGTATGGAAATAAAAGGTATAAGATTTTGAGGTTCACTAATTCTTTGCAGCAATTATTCGAAACAACCATTATGTTTTTGGACTGTGAAACATACAAACACAAAAACCCCACACAAATAGGCCAGAATTGAGATTCAATGCCAGGAAGCAAACCACTGGTCTCACTGTGCTGTCTGAACAAAACATTTCTTAATTATTATTATTATTATTTGGTTTTATAATTTTACCTGCTCATCCTCCTCTTCATCCCCATCTTCTGGGTTTTCCTCACTCTCCGTGTCAGTGACTATGACGATCACTTCTAGCTGCTGCTCAGGAGTTTCACTCTGTGCAAGAGTGACTTCTTGATGCATGGTGGTAGATTGAGAGGCTGCACTCTCATCTTCATCCAGCGCCGCAAGCGCTTCAGTCTAAAAGGCCAAAAATTCAATGATGTTTACAACATTAAAAAAAACAAAAAAACTATGAGGGTCAAAAGTGGATCTGCCCTTTACTGATTTTCATTCTGTGTGTTGTAAGTTGCCATACCTGACTGGCTTCTACGCCCTCTTGACTGTCTGTCGGCACCACCCCCTCAGCCTCAGCGCTGTCATCAGCCATCACTTCCTCCTGACAGAACCACACGAAGCCAGTGACTCTTAGACAATCCTAAATAAAGCATCAATAAAGATGTGCAAGTTGTGTAACCACCTCTGGACCCACTCTTTGGATAATGCGCAGCTTTTTTGGAATAGGAGCCCTGGAGGTGTCCTCTTGAGGGGCCTCATTATCTGTGACCATAGTGCTGCTACTCTCATCTTCTTCCCGGGGCCTTTTGGACAATGAGGAAGAAGACCCTGGTGTTGCTGAAACTAGACAAAACATGGCTTTTATTTGGACAAATCTTAGATAGTGGGGTTGAATGCAATATAGGTTTTTCTATTAACATATTGCATGGCTGTAAGTGAGGAAAATCTCGGTGTCTGAAATTGTTTTTTTCAGTGTACGGTACCGAACTAATAAGTACGGTAATGATACCTTGTAGTACCTGGGAAATTGGTCGCCAATTCTTGCACTCACACAATGTCACAAGGAAGTTCACAGGTACCGAAACACACGTTTAAGTTAATATGTATCGTTACTCGCTAGCAAACAAAAACAAGTACAGACTTATAAATATAGTATGAGTAGCATTGGCCTTTTTTTGAATTTGAATTTTTTTAAAATCTTCAGTCAGAGTTCCGTTCCTGATTTGGAATCCGGTTCAAAATGATGCGCGATTCTGATTCTTTAGGGGGAGGGAAAAGAAAAAAAAATTGTTTCCATGGTTTCAATCAGGGGGCCCTAAACAATAGTCATCCATTTGTTTTGTGATTATGTGGCCGGCCGCATAGACAAAAATGAACGTTTGCCCATGTCGTTTGCTTAATTTCTACATTGGGCGGCAAGCCAGGAAATGAGTCGTTTTGTTTTCGACTATCACACATCATTTGGTAGGCCCACTGGTCAACACTAAAATCCTGTAAAATAATTAACTTTATGTTATATTACCTAGCTCGTTGTTATGAAAGATGTCCAAGTGGTCCATGTAAGAAAATGTTTGGCAACCCCAGGTTCACATGAAGCCAACCAGTTAATTTGTTTAAATGCAGTCGACTGAACTCATCTATTTTTAAAAATTCTATTAATTTTTTTAATTAACTTTAGGAATTTCTCACTTGGTTATTTTTCACCAGTATTAGTAAAACATTTACAAAAAAACCCAACAACAAAAACCACAGGAGTATAGGTTACACTTTTAGACTAGGGGTGCCCAAACTTTTTTGACCGAAGATCTACTTTTCGATCAACCAACTTTCCGCGATCGACCCGTTACCACGTGCGCACGCACGTACACACGCATGCCATGATGAGCAACAGCCTGACATGGAGGCATGTGACGCACTTTGGCAGCCTATTAACTATTGTAGCTCACGCTTACCATTTTAAAATGCTTCTCTCTGCCCTCCAGATTCCCATTCTTTGCCCGTCCCCTCGGTGAATTGTACAAAACTAACTCTGAATGAGAATAACGATAACGATAAAAGATATAGCGCAGGGGTGCACATTACGTCGATCCGGATCTACCGGTAGATCTAAGACAGGTCCCAAGTAGATCCGAAGAATGTCGAAGAGAAAAAAAAAACAAGCAACCATTTGTGTGTCTTTGTACATATTAGTAACATATTTTTTTGTGTTCATGTACGCTGCACCATAATCATCTTATCAGTCTCATTTTCATCAAAAAAATATTTAAAAAATAAAATAAAGCAGGTAAATTTTGAATTTACGGTGGCGCATGATTACGTCACCGGAAGTTGTTAGCGCTCAGCAGTCTGCAATTGCAGCTTGTGATCAGAGCTGTTGCGATCTATCTTTTATCGTCATTATTCTCATTCAGAGTTTGCTTCGTGTACAATTCACCGAGGGCACAGGCAAAGAATAAGAATCTAGGAGGGCCCAGGGAAGCACTTTAAAACGGTACGTGTGAGCTACGATAGTTAACAGGCTGTAAAAGTGCGTCGCATGCCTCAGTTTTAGACTGTTTCTCTTCATGGCGTGTGTGTGTGTGTGTGTGTGTGTGTGTGTGTGTGTGTGTGCGCCGGTAAGGGTAGATCCCAGGAGGTTAGTTGATCGAAAAGTAGATCTTCGATCCAAAAAGTTTGGGCACCCCTGATATAGCGCAACAACTCTGATCACAAACTGCAATTGCAGACTGCTGAGCGCTAACAAGTTCCGGTGACGCAGTCACATGTCACCGAAGGTTAAAGATGACCCGCTTTATTTTATTTTTTAAATACTTTTTGTAAAAGTGAGACTGATAGAATGATTAGGGTGCAATGTGCATTAACAGAAAAATATATTACTAATGCACAGAGACACAAATGTGTGCTTTTTTTCCCCTCTACAACCCTTGGATCGACTTGGGACCAGTCCTTGATCTACTGGTCGATCGCGATCGATGTAATGGGCACCCCTGCTTTAGACAGTTTTATATTTATTAAACTAAGCTGGCTGGTGCACAAATAAACAAAACAGACGCTTGAGTGCTGCTGCCCCCTCCACCGCCACCCACACCCACGGGTCTTGTCAGAAAAAAGAAAAACCATACGCCAGAATTACCACACTCTGCCGGAGTACTTTAAGCAATGCAGCAATGCATATTGTACTTTTCCACTCATATACTTGTCGAAGATTTAATTTCTCCTCACCAGTTCCAAATACAGCAGAGGTGGAGGATGTTGAAGGCCATTCCACCTGCGAGCTCTGCGTTGCCTCAATTATCACAGGTGGCATCTCCTGATTGACTGGCTCTGCATGGGTAACGCTCTGCTGTTGAGTGGGCTGGACAAAGGCTGTGGCCTGTGTCTGGGCTTGCTGGACAGTCAGCATGGGGCCGGCTAACGTTGTCTGGATGTTGGGACTTGCCGAGCGCACAGAACCACTGGCACTCCCATACACAGTCACATGCTCCACTGGCGGACCCTCTGTAGTCTGCATGGCTGCAGAGCAAGTTAGGTCTTAGGTCAAATTCATTCAATGAATAGCACATTCACAGTTGACATTCCTCAGACTTCAGACTCAACTAGATAAGAGCTAAATAACTGACATATTGGATGTCATTGGAGTGGCTCCAAACATTATTTGAGAATGGTCAATCTTTTTACATGCTACTATTAAGACTTACTTTCCTGGGTCTCGACCTGTGTTGTGGGCATGACAGTAGCGGTGGGGGTTGGAGTGGGCACAGGGGCCGGGGTGATCATGGGCCTGATGCTGGCCCTTGGAGTGGGTTTGTTCCCAGGGTTGACGGCTTGCTTGCTGGCTGTGGCGACGACAGGTGTTGGCTTTATGTTGGCAGTTGGTGGCTCAGAGCTACTGGCACTGAGAGCAAAGGCGGACAACATTGTCAGTTCACACCTGTATGACCCTGTTGGACTGGACCGGATAATTGTTTCACATCATACCTGCCCCTATCTGCAGCTGGGGTAGACTTAAGAGTGATCTGTCGCTGTTCTGTGCTTCTCTGCTGCTCCTGAGGCTAGAACCATAACAGACACAGGGTCATTGTCTTATTTGATTCCTTATTCTACAGAACAGGTATTTTTAACCGAAAAACTTGGAGTAGAGAGACTCACCTTGCTTGGACCTGCCTCAGCAGGCTCATCTCTCTGCTCTTGTCTCTCTTGCTGACCTCGCAGTTCTCTCAGTTCTCTCTCCTGTCGATTAAACCGTCCCTCGTACTGAGACTTTATAGCACTTACACGCACCTCTAACTCCTCATTTAGCTGCTTTTGCTCCTCAAATCGCTGCTTGAGCTCCTCCTTTTCTTTCTGCAGCTCGTCTTTGGCGCCTAGACATGAAGTGCATATTTAAAATCCAAAGTAACACAAAGAAAAACAAAATGGCGCGACTGGAGACAGTAATGGGGCGAACAAAAGATTGTAAAAAGACTCATTCATTTGTTGTGCTTTGACTATTCAATTTAGTTGTGCAGTTTCTTATTGATGATTCAGTGCCTTTGTCTAGTTTAAAACATATTTTAGTTAAGCACACTCATATTCATGCAAAAACAATACTACTACTTTTTAGCACTTTGAGAATTGTACAAACATGAAAACTGCATTATCAAGTAAATATCATCACCTTGCTCATGATTGTAGGTAATGGGGAAATGTCCTGTCTGTTACCTGTGAGCTGGCTGATCCTTTGCTTGGCAAAAACTATAGCCTTCCTGGTCTTTTCCACCTTGTCTGCCATCTGCTGTTTCAGTGTGTCCTCTTTCTCCTGCAACGCTTGCTTTAGCCTGGCCAGCTCTGTCTGCAGCCTGGATGACTGTTCCTGAGCATTGTGCACCTCAATTTCACGCTCTGCAACCACCTTTACGAAGGGAAAATGACTGAATGAGTTACAGCCATAGACTGTTAGAACATATTAGTTGGCTCACCTTGTTAATATTCTCCAGCTGTCCCTCCAAGTCTGTAATCTTTGTGTCAGCTTGGCTCAGAGAGTCTCTAAGTCCCTGCAGTTCCTGAACTGATGCTTGCCGAGCCTCTTCTTCTTTTGATGGGCCTGCAGCCTCAGCTACAATCTAGAAGGTGTACAATAAACGATTTAATCCTGGTATAATCAATAGGAGAGAGTAAACAATGTTGGGGTCACTTACCTTGTCATGTTGTACTTTAAGATCATCATACTGAGTCTTGTAGCGTCGTCCAAGCTTTTTGACCTGGCTAATCGTCTCTAGCTTCTCCTGAATTTCAAGTCTCTTTGCGACGACCTCTTCTTTGAGCAGGTTTCTTTCATCTGTTATCTTACTCAAATTATCAAGCAAGTTTTGAATTTGGCTTTGCTGGGATGTTGTAAGATTGCTGGTCCTAAAGACAGATGTTCATAAAACAGATTTGTTGTGAAAGGACAAAGTTAGGGCTGCTGCATGAGTGACCACTCCTGCAGTATACAGGGTTCTGTCACAAGATTTCACGAGTGGCCCAGTCTCGTCCCACTGGTTTTGCAACGATTCAAAGTTTGAATCGTAGTTGCACAATGCAAAGACATTGCAAATTATTGCCAATCAAAATGCACTGGCGCATTCACACAGACAAAAAATCAATTTATGAACGACATACAGCTGCCTGCTGTGCAACCCCAAGTAACATGAATACATAAATGTATTTTGTCAAAATCTGTCGAAAACGGTGATAAGCATTCAATATGCAATTTGGGACACGGACACACGGACACACACACACACAGGGATAAATACATTCATAAAAATCTGCAAATATGCGACGCCTCACGTGCGCACAGCAAGAATCTAGTGTTTGACACTACTACCCAAATTATTGAATGGTACATTTATATTACAAAACAATTATGATGACTATTTCTCACCTCGTAACCTCTGCTTTATGATGGAGAATAGACTAACACAATGTTATCATGTTTAAAAGTTTCATTTTGTTACATGCTTGATTGACCTTGAACGCGTGTGCTTATACAGCTGGTACACAATGGAGCACAGAGAATCAGTGGTCAGTTTGAGGTGAATGGAACCAAGACGCTTGTTAACTGATAAGCTAGGAGGAAAAGATTCGACTTCAGGTGGATAGGGAGGAGAGAATACGCTCCCGTATAATAAGATGTCCTTGAGCAAAAGTTACCGATGTATCAGTTCATGGGAAGATGTTGGTGCTTGTACCAGGGAAGTGTCTTGGCCTCCAGGTGTTCACTGAGGGGTGTATCATTGGGGCTGGCTGAGGGGGGTGGTATGTAAATGAAGAAGGGAGTGTTTTTCTGAATTGCCACTTGTAATTTGCATAAACTATCGATAAAGGCCAGCAGAAGCTACGAGAGTTCGGGTTTTCGGTTTGAGACGCGAGCACAAGTAAGTGCGGCTTCAAGAATCGTACCTCCCTGCCTGGCAGTGAAAGACAATCTGTTCCTGGTCGAGTCTCTGACAATTACAAAAACAATTATAATGACTATTTCTCACCTCATAACCTCTGCTTTGATCCTGTTGTTCTCTTCAATGAGCTGCTGGATACGTTTGAGGTGTATTTCCTTCTCTGAATGTAGACGCTTGTACTCATCTGGATCAGAATCTTTTTGCTGACTCACCAAATGCTAAAAAAAATAATATACCGGTATGTGTAAAAAAAAAATAGGGGCAGTAATAAAGCAAAAACTGCTCATTACTGGAAGCTAAAGCAGTACACATTTCCAGTAAGATATATTAGTTTACTTGCAACTGCTTAATGCAGAAATCACTCTCACAGCCTTGTTCTCACATACTGTTCAGTGCAGTTTAAATATACAAATACGCAACATGATTTGGGTTACAACAGCAAAAGAATAGAGTTCTGCTCCATAAATATGGGGCAGAAGGTAACGGTGGGAGAATCTGTAGCTCCACTGTTGCCCCCTGGAGGCCAAAAATGGTTTTGATCTGCCAAATGGAGAAAGGCTGCACTGTCTCAGCTTTTTAAAACAATGCCTTGCACATTACAATACTTACCGTTGGTTGGATGGCCCTTTGGCTACATTTTGTGCATGGCACAACTGATAAGAGAATTTTAAGAGCGTATGGCCAGCCTTTCAACTAACCTGTGTCCTAGCTTTCCAGCGCTTGATTTCATCATCCAGTATTTTTTTCTCCATTTGTAGCATGCCACTCTTCTCACTTAGTTCAGTGTTAGTCTGTTTCAGTGGCAAAACATCTGACTCCAATTTTTGCACCTGCAAGATAAATTAGATTATTAATCTGGACTCAATAGTATGATATGCAGAGATTCTGGGGAGAACAATCCTGATTCTGCAGGAAGCAAATCTTGATTCCATGGCTATAAAGTTGATTTTCCGCTGGCATAATAAAAAAAAACACGACCAGTTATAAAGCAAATTAATGTTCTAATGAAGAAAGAATTGAGGAAATCATCTGCAAAACCAAAACACAGAACATGGTGGGTATAAAATAATCAGTATTCTCTTCATCGCCCTAAGACAGATTTATATCATAATAATAGGAAGAAGAAGAAATGTTATTTTCATTACTCATTAAATGGCAAACATTTGATCAGTCTGTCAACTTGCTATGTGCATAATGCTTCAATTTTTGAGCGTGGACACCAGCAAATCTGGAGATTGTATAATGCTTGAAGACAAAAGAAAAAAACCCTGCTTTGGAATCGTGATTTTGGGGCCGCATATAACATTTGAGGACAGGTTATTCTTGAGAAATTCATTCTTAAGAAATTACAGTAATACTAACATGCGCATGCACACACGCACGCACATTACCACACACACACACCACAATTTACCTTAGCTTGGGTTTGCTGCAGCTCTTTCTCCAATTTATCCTTCTCCTCTCGCAGAATCTTGTTTGTCTCCATTAGGATGCTCACAGTTTCTGTCTTTTTCATTAGCTCATCATGCTGGGCCAGTGTCTTTGCCGTGACCTGATATTCAAGTAGTTAAGATTTTCGTCACAAACTATAGTTTAAGTCAATTGGTATGTTTGTGTTTCGTTAATTAACTTCATAAAGTCAAAGTGCATGTCACAAAATGTTCGTAAATATCATAGGTTAGGACATGCTCATTAAATAGTATGATCAAATGTGTCAGAACTTTTGGCTCGTGCTATATATGTTGGGCAATAAAATGTCAAAGGGGGCGGGGGGAAAGCATGTTCCCACTTACTTAGGTTTACCTTGTTGAAAATAAACATGACTATTAACTGAGGGTTCATTCAGTCTTCAAACCTACCTGCATCCTTTGTCGAGCAGCACTCAAACTGTCCTGAACCTCTTTTAGCTCCTGTTCCAAGTGTTCAACCCTTAAACGGTAACGCAAACTCTCCCCTTGAGCAAACTCAAAACGAGACTCCGCAATCTCCTTTTCACGACGCACAAACCTATGACACATAATGGGAAAAAGTTTGTAATTGGATAGTACCTTTACACTTTCATATTATTCAAATCAGCTTATCATGTGGCCTAGATAAAACAATGATTATCTTGCATGTGCTTTTTTAGACACTGATGTAGAAAAAAACTGTCACGAGGGGTATAGAGCATTATGTCCATGTATACTTCAACAATTAAAGCAATAACATTTCCTCAACAGTCACTTAAGCTAACACCCAACAAGAGGTAGGTATCAAAATTAATCGATTAACTTACAAGTAATCAATTATCAAATTAATCAATAGCTATTTTTAATGATCAATTAAGCGTTTTGAGCTATTGTTCATTTTAAAGTGTCCAAATCCTCTATTTTCAGCCTCTTAATAATAATTATTCTCTAATTTCTGTAGTCTTTCATGAAAGAGGAGTCATATCGCTTGCATTTAATCAAAATTACTTTGGAAACAATTAATTAACCAGTTTCAAAAAGGTTAGTTAATACATTAATCCCTCTCCTGTGATTTGTTATTGTTTTTAAAATCACTAACCAATACTAAAACAATAATTGGTTTATAATCGGGGGAAAAAGATTTTTTATTATGCTTTAATGCAAATTAAAATTTGAAAGGCACCCATCCCTACATAGCAGTGATAATTTTACAATCTTCCGGCAGCGAGTCACAGGGACTCGCTGATCAGAAAAGTATGAGTTCCGTTTTGCATTTAGAGAGTCCCAAATTTTGAATTCTGAAATGGTCTACTTATTCAATTGCATATGACAATAACACAAACAACAACATACTGTATACATACAATTATAAACAAATGCTGCAAAAATGTAAATAATTCAGGAGCAGGCCTGAGGATTTTGGAAATTCACGGTAACCGTTTTTCGGTTCCGTCGGATTACCCAATGGGAAACCGCGGTAACTAATTTTGGGTTCCGTAAACGTTCATCATGAACATTACAACAGCAGCTGTGTACTGGTTTATTAAAAAAAAAAAAAAAAAAAAGGATCAAAAACTGGTGTTTGGACAATTCATACGAAAAATCAGACTGGCATTCCCATTTCTTAAATGTGTAATTAGTAGACCTTTGTGAGTTTTTTTCGCCGCCATCTCAAACTTTCATCCGTGCGATTCCTCAGTTTGCGGACTAAAATAGCAACTCGCATACGCACATAACTTTATTTGTTGCGTCCCCCCAACACTGAAAACAAAACAAAACGAAAGTAAATTCACACTCACACGCCACATCACAAACACACATACAGGCACAGTGAAATCGCGTTGATCACACAGGAGAGATTTGATCAGTACAGTCAACTCGTGTGCGGTGACTTTTAGGGTTAAATTATTTTTTGGTACTGTTAAAATGATGCCACGGAAACGACACGCTACCGGTAACGTTTGTTACCGTGAAATCCTCAGGCCTGCCATAGTTTTGTTTTTTTTTTTGACTGAGAAATTTCCTTGCGTCCCATAAACGCACATTATTTGTAACTGTGCGTGGGAAAATTATGCGTCTAGGACGCGGGACGCAGAGGTAACGAGATTGCTGCATAGGAAACCAAATTTAAACAAATAATTCAGGAGGAGTGGAAATTAGGTCAGTGATACACTATAAAATAAGAGTTAATGTGCAACACTATTTTTTTCCCAGATGAACATGTGCTACCTGAGAATCTCAAGGACTTGTTCTTGAGATTTGCCTTCTTCAGCCAGGGAGGTGTTAAGTGGACTCTCATTTGTAGCACGCTGCAAATTCTCAGCCATCTTGCTACTCATTGTTTGAATCTGTTCATGCAAGAGACCGTTCTGCCTCTGCAACTCTTCAAAGCGACTTTCTATCTTGGACATCTCCTCCTGTGAGATGACAAAATGGAATGAAATACAATAGATTTAACCAGCATGCACATTAAACAGAGATGAAAGTGGACTTTTCTGAAAATCCTGGGAAAATAAATAAATAAATAAATACACACACGCACGCACACCTGGCCGACCACGCATGAATCAGTTTACACAAAACGCTATTCAAATACTCAACATTCAATGACTAATCTTCCTTTTGTGTGCACACGTGCACCCTTTGTGGCTTCCGTTCTGACGAAATTTCGAAATCTCAGAGAAATGGCAAGGCCATGAGAATGCGAGGCGAGGGTATTACTGTTGTGGCGATGCCACTCAAGCTCAGCGAGCCTCAGCAGTAGATAGTCTGCGGCTCCCTGCTGTGCGTGCTTCAGCGTGAACATGTACGCAAGCGCGTCTTTTGATTTCAACCAATAAGTGCCGACGCGACGACGACACACACCCGACGTCACACACGACAGCAGCTAAGCTAAAATAGCCGAGACGACACTCGAAGTCGGACGGGAACGTTTTTCTGCCAATCTGTGTTTCCCTTTTTGTCCAAATATATTTTTACGACAACTGTCTTGTCCACGGTGTCTTTTATTCGTTCCACTGAGGTTTAGCATGTGTGTTTATAAAGAGACGAAAATCTCTTTACTGTTACTAGTGT
>CAAKHF010025206.1:12294-51216 GCA_901007745.1 Hippocampus kuda | reverse complement strand
GATCCTCTTTCATTCTATTTTTATGCTCAGGCTAATGTGGCATTTTGGTGTCAAGGAACTATGATGAAGTGAGTTGAGGAGTTTCTGTGGTTTGTTGCTCCCATCTTGTGCTTTCGATAGACAATTACAAACCTTTTGGTGGTAGCCTCGGTGATTCACGGCTTTTCGCTCTCAAGCTTTCGCTTCAGGTACCTGGCAATTCCGAATTCTAAAAATCATTTAAAACCCCAAAAGAGAGATGTTACTGAATGTAAAAATACAGTGATCACTCACGTATCGCGGTTAATGGGGACCGGGACCCAGCCACGATAAGTGAAAAACCACGAAGGAGGGTTTGCTCCCTCTCTCGGAATTTTTGTGTCAGTGTATGTGGGTACCAGCATGTTTAAAATATGTAAACAGTGATTATACTTTACATATTTGAGACAAAGACTACAGAAGTCCCCATTTATACTTAAATCTTTACTTTAAAAACCTTATACAGTAAATAACATTCATCAGCATTGCCTTCTGAGAGAGGCAAAGAGATTTGTGTTAGTGGCGTAGAAGGCTCTCACTTTACGCTCTGACGCCGTAGTCACCATGAGCCTCCAGCTAGCTCCTGGCCACCCATTCCCACGCAGCCGATGTGTTTTTGATAAGACAATTAATCGATATTGATGAGGATGAGGCAAAGAGAGACGTGCTGCTGCTTTTGGACAAGCCCAATCACCTCTCTCTCTCTCTTTCCCTCGCCCACTGCTCATCTTGTGGAGTCATGATGCACAGACTTTTAACATTAAGCGAAACGTATTAATTCACCATGTTGCTGATGGGTATTATAATAATAATAGTTTAATATATATAGCGTGTTTCAAGGGAGCCAGGGACGCTTAAGGGTATGCGCTGCTCTCTCGTCACAAGCAAGCTTGAATTGCTTCCAGTGCAACTTTGGCGCATCAATGGATGAGAGAGCTTCTTGCTGCAAATTCCTTACTTTTGGAAATAAGTGGAGAAAACTGAGCTGGAATAAGTTTTCATGAAGGATGCGGCCACAGCCGGAAGCTCTTTACTTTTAGGTTAGAACATCCCCAAAGAGCTAAACAGCAACATGATAAAATGAGAGTTGCACACGAAGACAACAAATGCTTTAGGCGCTTTATCAGGAGGGAGTGTTTGAGTTTTTGAATCTTTTTCCACAAGCATAACTTCTCACAAGACAAATATAAGACTAATTTTTAACAAAAAGTTTTTGACAAGTCTCAAAGAACTGAAATATTTGTTTATGAATTTCCTTTTGGATGTTTTCTTTGCTAGCTCTTTTGCCAGTTTAGTCTTCTCTGCCACCTGTCACCATTTTTGTCATCCATTCTATGCAAAGCACCCTCGATTGCCTGTGGCTCTGGAAAACATGAAACGATTTGCATCGAAATGCAGAGTGGGTGTATTCTCCGAATCATGAGAATTGCCAGAGTGTTTCAGGCAACTTCAAATATGTTGTGCTTCAGCACGACTCAAAGTGCTGTAAAGTCCAATTTTCTCAATAAATAAAGTGTTCACTATGCGCCTCATCTTTGCGGGTTCATCACCGCCATTTTATTTGAATTTTTATCACCTTGTTTTACATTCCATTTAAGTGAACTACAATTACCAGCACTTTTGCTATTATCATCACTGAGGGGTTTCATTTAGTTAAATTCTTTCTTCACAGTTATCCACAGGTTTGTTTGTTTGTTTGTTTTTAATTAGGCATAGTAAAAATGTGAGACGAGTCTTTGCGGCTTATGGCGCATCAACAGAAGACAAATTAATTGGCTCTTTAGAAAGACACGTTGTTTGACTCTGGTAAAGGACGAAAGTACCGGGACAATTCATTCATCCCTCATCGAAGGAACTATTAATGTGATATAAAACATCACACACAGCACAACAGCTTGCTATAAATGTTGCAACATTTGCAAAAAAAACTTTGAATACTATTGAACGTGAAGATAGAAGTAAAAGGGATTAAACAGGAAGATGACTGTCAAACTGAAATTAAATCTGATCCACATCCACTCTGGGCCAGAGCCATTGTTACAATACGCTCACCCTGTTGGAAATTCATAATTTTGGTCTGGATCTATAAGATGAGCAAATAGCAATAGATGGATGTCTCTGGGGAGGAAGATTATTATACATTACAGTATATATTCTATGATAGTGGCACAGTGGTCGACTGGTCAGCACATCCACCTCACACTGCAGAGGTCGTGGGTTCGAATCTGGGCCCCTGCATTCCTGTGCGAAGTTTGCATGTTTACCCAATCCGTGGGTTTTCTCTTGGGTACTCCGGTTCCCTCCCACATTCCAAAAACATGCACCCTAAATTGTCCTTTGGTGTAATTGTGGGAGCAAATGATTATCTATCTGTGCACTGGTATTGGTCGGCAACTGGGTGTTCAGGGTGTACCCCACTTACTGCTCCAAGACAGCTGGGAAAGGCTCCAGCACAGCCTGCGACCCTCGTGAGGATAAGACATTCGGATTATGGATGGATGGTTTCATGTTTGTCAACTGTGGGTATGGGAATCTGTTCGTGATTAAGGGCTGTATAAATAAATGCATAGATATACTAGATATAAGATAAAAATCCGATTTTACTATTTGTGTCTATATGTTTGACTAAAATTATTTTTTACGTTTTATTTTATAAACTGCTGATAGTTTTTATTTATTTTATTTATTTATTTCTTTGGGACAGTGCACATTAATCAACACAAGAATAAACAGTGTAAATGCACCGGATTTAGCATAAATGCTAGTTTTCCGCCGTAGTCCCAAGGCAGGTTTCCAAAACAGCACAGTCAAATTCATAAAAATTTACAACCAAGATGACAGAAATAAGAACCAAATAGGTAAGAAAGACGTCATGAAACAGACAATAGAAACTGTTGCAGTACTCAATTACAAGTTTAACTGTTGTTGTTTAACTCACAAATTCCAAATACAACAGTTGTTTTAGTCTCTACAATGAACTACTTCATGAAAAGCTATATGTGGTTGTGTTCAATACACAACGTAGAATTATCTTTGTTTCATGCTTCCTTTTAGTCAACTTCCACCTTGAGTGGCACTCAATAGCTTGAAGCCTCTTTTTCGAAGAATTGTTCAATGTCTGCCAAACTGCTGCTTCTTGTTTGCCTGTGCAATTAGCATACAGCATGTTTGTTAACATTGCATAGCCGGTGTTTTGCAAAGCTGTTTAATCGCTGGATTTTGTATGAAGCGTGCACACATTGACTTGCTGCTTATGTGCATTTCCGTGCGTTGCCCACAGACGGTTGGGTGACGATATCGCTCTCCACTGAGCTATTCTGGATGTTGAATCACCGGAGAAAGCCAAGTAGAGCAGGCTGGGGACCAGTTATGTCTGTGTTGTTTTCATTGCTCTTGCAAGGATATTTTATCAGAGCAGTTTGTGGAGTTTATGATGTCGTTTTAGCACCTGAGGATGCAAATTGAAGAAATGTTAAAGTTGTTACGGGATTAGTGTAATTCTCTTGCCACATAGCCAAATGGGGGCTAGTTCAGTCTATATTGTGCTTGCCTTGGGGACTGGAGAGTCACCAATTTAATTCCCGCTACATTGGAAAACTATGGAAATTGTGATTTCTGGATAGAGGCAAGTTTGCTTCCTGCCAATGTGCTTTGAGCAAGGTAATAAATTGTGACAATTTACGTAAAGCCACTATTTGCGTGTCATTTTACACAGCTCCAAATGCAAATATTTTGTTGTAAAAAGTAGTTACAGGTGCAAAAAATACTTATATGTAGTTTCTGTATTTGTTGTTTGTTCACCCACATATTTGTGACTTCTGCATTCACCTATCCACCTATTGGCTGTTTTTTGTGCTCAGGTCAAAGTAATGAAAGTACTTGTGGCATCTTGGTGCCAAGGAACTATGTCAAAGTTGAGGAGCATAAAAAAAGTGGTGTGTCATATTCGTGCCAATGAACTATGTTGAAGTGATTTGAGGAACTTCATCTAACCATCATCACGTATTACAATTACTGTACAAACATTTAGATTTTTGGTGCAAGTTGCTCATGGTGTAGTGGTATATTTGCCGGACTTATATGGGAGCAGTGTGGGATAGGTTCCTACTCACTGACAGTGTGGCTCTAGGTGTCAGTGGTCCTTTGTCTTTCCATATGTCCTGCGACTGACTGGCGACCAATTCAGGGAGGTAGTGCCCAAAGTCAGCCGGGATAGGCTCCAGGAACTCCCCACGACCCTGTTCAGGATAAGCGGTGTTGAAAATGGATGGATGGATATTTTTGGTGGGAAACTTTTCTTTGTTATGCACTGAAAAACTCACCATAAAAGTTTTACTTTTGTGTCATCTTGTGACATCTACAGGCAATTACAAACTGTTTTGAGCGAGTGTCTTGCCTTTCCAAGATGTTATATTAACTCTCCACCAAAGTGTCATTCTCTTATAGAGAAGGACTTGAAACTGACACAATTCCGAGGGAGTTCGAGGCAATTTTAAAAGACAGAGAAATAATTTCAATCTCATTATGTGATTGCGCTCTGCAATCATGTAATCCCATTCTACTTTTTCTGTGACTTGTGTTTCTGCTTTAACCATTTTGATTTTGTGCAGGTTACTCTTGGAAATTAGTTTTTAAATCTCAATCATCTTTTTTTTTACCCAGTTAAATAAAGAATATTGATTGATTAATTGATACAGCCTCACTTTTCAGCTCCGATTCCTGATCACCTACCTTTCAGGCTTCCATTCATTGACTCCAGATTAAATCACTTAGTAACGGATCACCGTCTTTCTATCCACTGAGCTCCTGTGGCATTAGCTGACAACACAACTCCCACCACGAACATACTCGATAGCGCTATTTGCCATTAAAACCATGAAACTGTATATTATACCACTAAATAATATACACACTCACCGACCACTGCATTAGGCCCACTCACATAATGTAATGAGATGGAGTGTAAAGCTCTTATGAGCGTCCAATTGCACTATATCACCGTGAGTGTTTCAATTGATGAAAAAACATAAACGAAGCTGCAAAATCCTGAGAGTTTTCCACAGACTTTCTATGAATGTACAAGGAATATGAGAATTTACGGGAATACACTGCCTGTGCCTCGACTAAATACACCAAAATCACGTTAAATCACCCGCGCTGCCACATAGACCTCCTTTTTCCCCATCAAATATTTGGTGTACTTTTTAAAAACCAAATTTGCAGATGTGCCGGGGGGCGAGGCAGAACCGCCCAGTAAGGTATTGCCTGTTTCCAAACACGGCAAACTAAATCATTACCCTTGCACAAAAATGACGATGCGCCTGCTTTTATGATGACCGCGGATTACATTCTGTCACCAAATTATCAGGCGCATTGAGAGCGTGGTCGTTTCATGTGCCGGCGCACCCAAATGAGCGCACCATGACTCCAAACACGCGAGGCAAGAATTGAACTGACACAAAAATGAAGTTTTGCCCGTTTTTACGCTGAATGTACGGGCAAGCAGCAACACTCGAGTTCATACTCTGAAGTTGCTTTCTGCAAATCTCTCACACACACGCTCAATGAATCATAAGTCACATAAATCACCCACTGTTCTGTACTTAGTCTGTCAAGCTTTTGTGTTGTTCCTGGTTGTAGTTTCCTTTTGTTTGTTTGGCAATGCTCTGTTGAATACATTATACTGTCAATATTATTGAAACACTCGTGTCTGATAATCTTATGCTTTGAACTTTGTGGGGCCACTGACAGCTGGGAAAGGCTTCAGAATGCCCGTGACGCAGCAGCAATAAGTGGTTCATAAAATGGATGAATGGATGGAACTTTGTGGGGAGCCGTTTGAGCAAGGCCTTTTTGCGTTCCATCGTCACGGTGCTCTAGTGCACAAAACAATGTCTATCAACCTCTGACCTCACGCACTTGCTCCGGATGAATGGACAGAAATTCCCAGTTAATGTACTCCAACATCCTGTGGAAAGTCTTCAAAAAGAAGTGCAAGCTGATATACCTCCAAAGGGAAGAACCAAATCGCGGCTGCCATTTTTAACGTCCTGTGCAATGGGCGATTTTCCCAATACTTTTGTCCACACATGGTGGTACCTTGGCTTATGAGTGCCGAGTCAATTATTTGCTTTGTTTTGTGAGCAAAAATTTCAATCATGAAAAAATTAAAAGTCAAAGTACCACTGTATGGTAGTTTTTCGTTTTCTTCATGGAGGAGAGGAGCTTCTTTTTTTGGAATGAAAACAAGTGACATGACGTGACAACCGAAAGGAACAATTAGACTGACGGTTTACATGATTTGTGTGTGACACTGGAAACGAAGAACAGTGAGTATGGCAATGGACAATATTTACACACATTCACATCATGTCGAGCTTTGACTGAATTTATTAACGTTTCTTCTTTCCCTGTGCTCTTGTTCCCCCTTTCCTTTCATCCTCATTTCGTACTTTCATTCTTACCTTCTTCATTCTTGCTTTTTTTTCATCTTTTCAAACTCTTACAACATATCCTCTCATCATCCTCTCCACCTGCTTCCCGGGAACCAGAGAAAGGTAATTTTAACTTTGTTTCATACTCGAGTGATTGTGCTTCTCCATTTTTGTCCTAACCATAGAGTGGCAATTTGGCATAGAAAACATATTTGTGGATTTTTTTTTTTTCTGAGTGGGTGCGGTTCTAGAGCAGCAGGATCTTATTTTTTACAAATAATTTTGCTAGGGATGTATTGATCCACCTTTTTTCAGACCGATTACGAGTACTGACGTTTGGGTACTCGACAATACCGAATACTGATACTTGATAATGCCATTATGTTATGCGACGGTGAGGAGGTTTTATTTTAGACAAACCTGTTTTGGGCTTGGTATATATTTCACTCAAGTTTAACATATTTTACAATAACTTATCATTGCAACATGAAAATCCCAACAGAATTAATCCTATACGACTAAACAAAATAAAACTGTGATCAGTGTGTTTTAACTGTTCCAATACATATTTTAATTTGCTTAGGAGTTCCTATCATATTACTGTACAGGAAGAAATCAACACATTCACTTTCATTTACAAAGTGTACCTGAACGCAGCTCATGCAGCTTTTTCCAGACTGCAAGTACAAACACGACTGGTGGCTGTACTGAACAGCAAGCTAACATGAATTACTTGGCAAAAGGGTGATATGAAAAAACATAAAAAAACAAGCAGGTTACAATGACAGAGCTGCTTGGAGTCATCTACAACACAGTTTCATCTGCACAACTCACAAACGACTGCAAATTAGGTCCATGTGGAAAAAGTCTGTTTATGCTACTGCCCGGAAGGTATATGTCAGGCTGCTGATGTGGTATCGTCGCAGACAGTATCGGATAATTTTTTTATGAGTACAGTAAATGAATAGTACACCGATGCTGCATTGACGTGATTGCTCATTTCACGGTTGTGAGTGTAGCAACGATTGAACATTTAAAAACTAGCTGCCATCCAACGTGGCCACGGCTGGTGTCCTGTCAAGAAATGAATGCTTTTTTGTTTCTTTGCGACTACTGTACTCCTCCCCACAAGAGACTATTGTGAAGTCACAAACCAACCATTTGAAGTGGAAGCAGAAAGGTGGCTCATTCGCCTCATTGGCACACCACTCAAACGTTCCAGCGGCTGCATCCACACCTCACACACGCCACATCGCACTCTCTCCTTTGGCCACAGGCGTGGAGCATTATCGACCCGTCGTGTGTGAGCACAATTAAGCAGCAACATATCCTGGATAATGGACTCATAAACACAAAAGCTTCTTGTGATGAATACTGGCTGGGGTTGATCATGTGAGAAATGCACTGGGTGATTTTTGAACAATATAAGATTTCTTTTGTATTTGACAATGATGGAACTGGAGTCCAAGTCTATTAATTTATGATGTCGCTGATGTATTTTCCGCACAGTACAGTGCCCCCCCAAACTATATATTTATTTATTTATTTTTTGCAAAACTTTGTTTCAGGTGAAGAAATTTTTAGATGGACAGCATCGAAACTATACTTGTTAAGATGGGTGTGATTGTAATTTGTGGGAGTCCTGTGCATGTTTCAAACCAGCTGGGCTCACCTTTTCTCTTCCATCGCACAGTGTGTTAAGACACTGTTAAGACAGGGGATCACAGGCTGACTCCAAAAATGAAGCATTTCTGTGTTCACCGTTTTTACGTAACTTGTGCTTTTGTTGTGTTTAAGGATGGACTTGCACATTTTGAGTGACTGTGCGTCCCATCTCATTTTTTTGTCCCAATATTTCCTCACTCTTCTAGCATAGTACAGCGATATGCTGTATTGTGAGTGCTCCCGCAGTGTCTTAAAGCGACACAAGAGTCATGATGCTGGTGCGTGTTGGAATATGATTAAGGTTCTCATTATCACATAGTTGCCGCGTGCATGTTTTTGGACATGGTATTTTGATGATAACGATGGCACTTCACCTCACGCCACTGCCCTCGTTCCTCACCGCCAGTTCTGTGGTCCCACTGGTCTGAATATTTTTAGACTGGAATAGCCAAAGCCAATCAGGTTGATCGCTATTCCCACCCACCACCAGCTTATTTTCATATTGTCGGAGTTGCCTTCAGTGTTTGTTGTAGTCCGGTGACAGCAGCATCCGAGCCAGTTGAACGTCCTGTAAATTGACAGATTGGAAGATGAGATGCCAAGAAGACATTCATGGTTAGTTGATTGCAAGAGTTAAATATCGAGCGGAGTAGACTTCTACCTCTGGACCAATTGGTTCAACCTTTGCATTTATTTGTCTTCACCGCATGGCCTTTCCATTTACCTTTGTTTTAGCCTTTGATGGAAAACAAGACATCTTCCATCGTAAACATCTGCTTCCGTTTTTTTGTTTGTTTGTTTGTTTGTTTGTTTGTTTTGCAGATTCTCTCACTCATTAGTGAGGAGAATTTGTCACTTTTCCCCTGCGTATGTACGTGTTCGGTTGGGTTTATTGTGCCACATAATATGAATATTGTGTCATTCCCGACCTAATTACGTCATTCCTTTCTCACTTTTCAGCAGTTCACGTTTCTTCAGTTGCACCGTGACTAAAACAAGGGATAGGAACCGAGCCCTGCTGAAAAAAAATCAGCCAATAATGCCAGTCCCAAAAGGTTTATAATTGACTATAGGTGCCACAAGGTGATGCCAAAGGACTATTTTTCTTTTAGACAAGGCTTTGGAAGCTCCTGCCCTCATCTCATAGTTCAGGGGGAGGGAAACTGGAGTTCTCCCGCAAGAGCCATATCCTGCCTGTTTCAGATTCCTCCCTACTGCGACACATCTGATTCAAATGATCAGCTCATCAGCAAGCTCTGTAGAGGCCTAAAACGATCATGGCCCCAAAGCCCTACTTTTATTTTAGAGAAATCTTTTGAACCATCTTGTGGTATCTCGGGTTCTTTCAGAAAGCACAAAAACAGTGAAAAGGAGGACAGCCCCCCCCCAAAAAAATCCACAAAATAAATACTGTAGGAAAATTCAGGAGTAGGACAACGGCGGTGGAATTTTACACATTTGTTGTCACTTTTCCTCTTTCCACACCTTAAATTTATGGGGTTTTACAAAAATAGCACATTTGCCTCTCAGGAATTCCAGCCGCCGGAGGGTATCACAAGTAAATCAACCAAACAGAAGCTGTTTTTTCAGTTGCTGAAGGCGAAAAGCATCTCCGGTGAAGGTATTTGAAGCCTTTTTTTTTTTAGCTGCAAAGGAGTTTTTATCCTGAGGAGGAAATGCAGAATAGCATTCTTTTCTGAATTACTTCTAAAATGCATTACTTTCCAATTTTACAAGCTAAGGCCTCTTTGCTGTTGCTGTTGTTGTTGTCGTTGTTGAGCAACCCCAACTGGGTTGCAAAGCGGCTCCTAAAGCCGCAGCGACCCGGGTACCTGCAGACCCAGTTGTCGGTTGTTGACTGGGAACTGTTTGTAGCCAGAAGGCACGCCCAACACCGCTTGGAGGTCGTTCCCGAGTTGGGCTGCTGTTGCAAAATTACGTAGATGTACCGTCTTATAGCGTTGGCAACACTATCTTGAGTAATCAATTTTCACTTGTACATTGATTAGTGAAGAGAACGATATTTTCGGTTGTTGTTATAGTCATGAAACAAACTAAACTAATAATTAATTCTGAATCAAGTTTGGGGGCTTTTAAGAAGTTGTTGAGTTGGATTTAACAAGGAGGCAATAGAAGAATGGGGTAACGTACACACACTCTTACAAAGTCTTGATAGAAGCCAATGGGATAGATTTAAAATGGGGATTTTAACAGGGCCAGGAATTGAAATTGGTATGAAAGATATAGGCTGAGCAAATCGCAAAGAGAAAATGTGGAATATAAATTGGCTATTAATCCAAATATTGGCACAAAGCTAAACGTGCTCGAGGCGAAGCGTTTCATCTCAATATGCATTAATGTCCCACAGCAGCTCGACAAGAAGTAATACCTGCAGGCAAGAGGGGGAGGCAACAGTCACCAGACTGCCGTTCAAATGAGACCTAACATATAATAAAAGGAAGCAATCATGCTAAGAGGTCAAAATAAAAAAATCCCAAACCTCTCCTTTCAACCTGCATTGGTGTTTGTTTCTTTCCTTCTCTTTATGCCCTCTTTGCTCTGCTGTTAACTTCATTCTGTTCTTAAATTGTCGCCATGGACAAGATAAATGGAACAATATGCAGGCTAATAAATGAGACTTTCAGACGCTAAATGCCCTTGTACAATGTCCTCTTTTCTCGAATAATATTTTCATTTAAGATATTTGAAAAAGTGTATTGTATTCAACATTTAATTATATATTCAAATTTTGTCTTTGTTTATAGTTTGTTGTAAAATATTTCTTGAGATAACAAAAAGCTATTATGTACAATCCTATTGAATTGAATCATTGTTTTGTTTTTTTAAATAAATACGTTTACCTATATTTAAGTGCATAGTTCTAATGTTGAAACGTGACGTAATGATACAGTATCTTATGATCTTCAGTATACATTTTTGGTATAAAATCTCTGCTTCCACTACTGTATCTTAATGTTGTTCATTGTGTGGTACTTGAAGAGGCAAGTATATTTTGAGGTGGTGTAAAAAGTTTGAAAGCTATTCATCGAGAACAAGTAATAATGTAACAAGTAAGTTTTGTTGTGACTTACTGGTCAATCATGACCATCCAGCAACAAGGATAACCATTGTCCAGCACTGATGATGTCATGGCTAGGCAGTGCAATGATGTGCAATAATCCGTGTTTTGTGTGTCTTCAGGGACTTTGCCTACGTGGCAAGGGACAAAAACACGCGGGTGCTCAAGTGTCACGTGTTTCGATGTGATACGCCTGCCGCAGCCATCGCCACAAGTCTTCACGAAATCTGCTCCAAGGTGGGTGCCATTCCCAGTTCAACCTCTATCTTTACGAGTGGCGCTGTCAAACTTTCACACCGTGGTAGCTGTTAAAATGAGCCGCTTAACCACTGTAATGCATGACCTCCACGAGGAACCGGCGTGTGTAAGGTCAACAATGACCCTTGCAAAGAATGCTTCCTCTCTGCAACTACAGATCTTCTCCATTAAGCCCCTGCCCCATTGAGCTGCCAAAAATAACAGCCAAGATGAGTACCGACACATAGGAGCTCTTCTGAGAAGGAGTGTGGCACAAATTTGGCCAACCATACTCATATATTCAGGTCATGTTCTAAATTGGCCATGTTCTGGAAAGATGTTTTTGATGCTCTTAAAATTATTTTTAAACAGAATATTATTCCACAAATCCAGGTAATAGCATCATTGGGAATGACAGCGATGGGTATGGGCAGAGAAGCAAAATATCTGCTCAACATACTACTCACGGCAGCATTAAAATGTGTGGCTATCAAGTGGCTGAGGCCAGAAATCCCCCACATATAATCTATGGAGTCAGGAAATATGCGGCATTTATCAGATGGAGCAAATTCATATATTCGTTAAGACTTCAAAAAGCTATATGAACCAAACGTTGGAAACGTTGGAAACGTCATGCCCAACTAATACAATGAAGTGCAACAAGTGCACAACGGTGGCTTTGTTGTTCAGAGAGGACTCATTATTTACTGATGTATTTGGTGTTTGTAATATTGTCAATATTTTCCATTTATTATTTGTAGTTTGTGTAAAAAACTATGTCCAGCTGCGAAGTGGAAATGTTTTTGTATGCAATAGGAAACGTGTGTTATTAAAAACTGAAAATTAAAAAAAAAAAAAAAAACAATTAAGAAAAAGCTTTTTCAGCCATGTCCATCTTCTTAACCACAACTCTGGAGGAAACACTCCAGCTCTGTTTGGAAAAGCTAAAAGTAGAGTAGACGTGGAGAAATGAACTGCTGTGGAACTCCCTCCTGGCTCAGACGCACCATGAGCCCAACGGAAAACCCTGAACCACTTGAGAACAACAACGGGACAATGCAGGATTGTTCCAACCATCTGTGAATGCGCAGCGGGAGACTACACCATGAAGCCTTGTCTCACCTGCCCTCTACTATCCAACCTTTGTAGCAGTAAGACCTTGCAGAGTTCAACTCAAATGCAAAGATCCGTGTGAATAAATGGGAGACCGCTGTATAACGCCACTCTGAAGACATAAAAACAAAAGGAAAATAGTGCCTAACGTTTTGTCTTTCTGACTTCACACTGCTTTCTCCTCTGTTCAAAACCAACTCAGCTCCAGTGATTGCTTTGTGGAGTGTGTGCTGTTTGTGTGTGTGCATATTTTTATACTTTCCCGTGAGATGAGACGCAGATGGACCGCACACACACTTTGATTAATGACACCTGGTAATTACTAAAGACTCTCTTGCATACAAAGTGAGCACAGTGATGGCATACAAACAACACACTCCTTGATGCACTATAAGACTGCAATCACTGCAGCAGAAAGACAGCCAAGTGGAAGCAGGAAAACAGGTCGCATCTGTTAACACAGTTCAATTCAGAATTCGACAAATATTCAATGAGTGATGAAGTATGACGCTGCCAATATTACTTCTGCTGAAATTAGCCTCTGAGAACTATTGGCTGGCAACCAGTTCAGGGTGTCCCCCGCCTACTGCCCGAAGACGGCTGGGATAGGCTCCAGCACTCCCCGCGACCCTTGTGAGGATAACTGGATTAGAAAATGGATGAATTCACTGATCATGTGATTGCATATTCAAACTGAAAACCCTGAAATTATCATGTCAAATTACGATAAAGGAAAAGTCATCTTTACACCAAAAAAAAAGTCTAAAAGCACATTTTTTGCTTGAGTAGTTAGCAAAAAATATTGTTACAAACACATCCTCACAAGAAGCAAAAGTTTGGCAAATTGTCAGCATTTCTTCAAAAAAGTACTTGTTTGAAGGTATGTATTGCCCTTTCCATCTAGTATAGTATAGTAGAAAAGTAACAAAAAAAGAAAATTAACCAAACCAACATAACTTTGTCTGAACGAAGTCTACTAGCTTAATGCTAATGCACATTGCAGAACGCCATTAATGGGCTAACAAAATTAATTTTGTGGATGTGTGAACCTTTTAAGTGATGGATATTTGGACACAAAGAGTGCAGCAACACATGTAGACGGACAATATAATAATCCTCCCTCGCATACATTCTTTATCGTCTGTGAAAAATTACTAATATTACTGCAGTTTTCTGAGCTGTTGTGACGGTCTTCTTCCTGGATAAATGTCTGCAAGTATTATACTGCCCCTTGATGGCCAAGGCAACACACAAGAAGGAGCCACAAAATGAAATCCTGATGCACAAAGAGTTGGATTATTTGCATTCTATTTGATTGTTAAGTATGCTACTGTATGGTGCTACCAGTCATTGCAATGGGCAAAGTTGATTTGAGATATGAGTATTCGTGACCTATGTAGTCACAGAATGAATTAAACTCGTAAGCCATTGCACCATTTATTCTCCTCCATTATTTTAAAACCAATAGTACATCTCTTATGTAGACACTACTTTAGGCGTGGTAAATGAACATATACACACACTCTGTTTTGCCTTACCCCTGTTGTCTCCTCTTATCTACCCTTGTTTCTTCCCCCTCTCATTGTGTGAGTCATTCCTGTGCTTTGTTGTGCTCTTCTCACCTATAATTCTGTTTTGCCCCCTCTCTATTGTTTAGATTATGGCTGAAAGAAAAAGTGCCAAGGCTGCAGCTGGCGGCTCCTCCCAGGCGGGCTCTGATGTGCCCCTACAAGGTACGCGCCCACACACAAAATCACGCACACACTCGTATTCTTATGTAGTGCCCCCATGGGAAAGGATGATTTGTCGGCTACTTGCCAGGTTTCCCTACGTTTCTTGTCGCGCATTATAAGATTCTTCCACATCCCAAGTTACAACTGTTTTACATAGAGAGAGAGAAAGAGCGTCGTCAGCGATTACTATTTTGCTTATAGTCGCCCTATGGCTTCCTCTCAGTTGTAATTACACAGGAAGAAAGAAAAACATCATCAGAAGTCATACTTGAATGTAAGATCTTCTCAGTGCAAAGGAGCTCCAGCATCTCTGTCAGGTTTATCCAATTTGACACTTAGGAATGAAACACAAGGAGGAGACAGGAGACTCAATTCTGGTACCAGGAGGGAATGAGGAGAAGCGTTCGGTTTCAGTTCTCGGCACGTCACCCCTAACGATCTCCCCCTTCACCTCCTCATTTATTGGGAAATCTACTACATAGGTGTGTCCAACCTAAAGGGTGGGGGCTGTTGAACACACACTGAACTTGTTTGACTATGTGTGTGTATGTGAGTGTAAATTACGTACGTGTGTGCAATTGTTACGAAAACATCACGTTGCAGCTGGTGTTGATGGCTCCATTCACTGTCCAATCGTGCTCACTGTTTAGTCTTAACACTTATCTCTTCCCAACCACGTCCTCGGAAAGATGGTTGCGTCCCTAAACTTCCACGGAGTGCACTAAGCATTCTTGAGTATAAATGTGAGTATATAATGGATAAAAAGGATTATAAATGTGAGTACATTGTGATTAATATATATATAATATTAAGAAGCATTATATCTTTATTAAAAGCATAAGCGTTCTTCTTTGCAAGCATAATCAATTCATCATTGCAGGCATAAGCGTTCTTCATTGCAAGCAAAATCAACCAATCAATCACTCAATATCAATATAACATTAATAATAACATTAATGATAAGCGAATGTATGATAACTAAAAATAATCAACCTATCAATCTCTAATAAGGGAAGGATGATATCGACTCTCCACTTATCGAGGCAGTCAAACTCATTAGAAAGCAATTAGTGCTTGTTTGAGGTGAAGTGCTCCCCATCCCAACTTGGTGATCAAAACATCGAGCATCCCTTGCATCATTTAACGCAGTAACTTTTTGGTTGTCCAAGAGGAGGTGTCCTTGTCCATGACTCTTATCAAACATTTGAATTGTTATTTTGAAACAATTATTCTGGAGGAAACAGTGTATATTAGTGGCATGCAAAAGAATCTTTGAATTAAATGTTACAGTGGCTTTTTTAAAAAAAAAAAAAATCCGGTACAATGCATTTGTTAAGTACAGTTAAGAATTCCTTCCAGTTTCAAACTTCCACCATCAAGCAACACTCTATACACTATAACTTTAACAATAAATCACAAATGTGCAATGCAAAGGAGTATCTTTTGAACATTATTAATGTTCTTAATACAAGTATAAGAAGTTAAGCACTTAATGTAAAAAAAAAGGAAAAAAAGAGTTAAAATCCAAATTGTAAAACTTAAATTATTGGGCATTAGTTTTATACTGTAGGTAATCCAAAATTACTGATGGTGTGGCTCATCCACGGGACTTGTGTACCCCCAATGTGGATTCCGTTGCGCTCAGTGATAATGTAAGTGTGAATGATTGTCTGTCTCTATATGAGCCTTGTGATTGATTGGCAACCATTCCAAAGTGCAATCTGTCTTTTGTCCGATGTCAGCTGGGATGGGCTCCTGCTCCCCTCCCGACCCTGAACTGAATAAGAGCAATAGAAAATGGATGCATGGCTTCTCCATGTTCTTGCGCGTGGGTCTCTCAAAGGGTAGCTGAGGTGGGAATACTGCTGACATCAGGAAAATGATCCCGCTCTATCCTCTGTTTGTCCTGCTTGGGCCTTCAAGTATAAATAAAACCCCATCCTTGTAACTAATGTTTTCCTGAACGTGCAGATGGAAATGATATGAATAACTCTGGGTGAGTGCACTCTGATGCGGTGAATCCAAGTAAAAGACATTATCCCAGATTGATTTGCCATAATTCATCCACAGCCATCACGGAGTTGAGCTCATGATGAATTTCTAGTCTCTGAAATGCACCAATTAAGATGCCGGTGGTGCAAAAATGGGCCAAAGCTCATGATGAAGAATGGGCAATATGTGAACAGGTTCATGACATTTACAAAATCGGGGAGAGCTGTTTCTATTATTTTGCCCACTACGTGTAACTGCATGGGTGGAATATAAACACCTTTTCATGGGATATGGTACAGCTGTATACAACTCCAAACTTCAACCACAAAGAATGAGGTCCCGTGGGCGGAGTATGAATTTACTTGAACTCCCTTCCCAATGTAGATGCCGATGCAGGTGATCTGCCATCTTTGAGCAGTCTTTTCTGCCTGCAAGCCTCCACGTAAACAAACCCAGCAGGAATTCCACCCAGAAAATATCCATCCCTAATCATGCCAGCAGCACCCGCAATATTCACAAGCCTCTTTATTTCTCTGGTTTGCAGCAATTATTGCAACATTAGGAGCTCTGTTAAATGTTGTTATTTGTTGTTCGTAAAAATGTGCGTTGAAATGTTTGGTTTCTGCTGTGCAGAATTTCCAATGCCAAAGACTGAACTGGTGCAGAAGTTCCACGTGTTCTATCTGGGGATGACGTCAGTGAATCGGCCCATAGGTACAAATGAGCCCGCTCTTAAAGCCCAGGACTCCCTTTCTGACGTGCAATAAATCCCTTCCGTCGTCGTCTCCTGTTTTATGCTCCCCTGTGTGTGTTCTCTCTCCAGGTATGGACATCATCAACGGAGCCATTGACAGCCTGCTGTCCTCCACAGGCAAGGAGGACTGGACACCTGTGATTCTGAGCATTGCTGACACCACTCTGGCTGTTATCAAAGAAAAGGCATGGTTTGGATATACTGTATACAGTATTATGTTCAGCAGTGATGCTCCAACTGAGGGTCCCCCGGGGGTCTGTGAGCCGTAACTGCTGCACCAGTGCCACAGACACGTGATACCAAATCAAGTACTCCTTGCTACCTTCCCTTTGAGCCAATTAAAACCGAAGATTTGGTTGTGACATGTCACGTAAATCTGTGAGGGCCCATCAGGGGCATAATTTAGGTTTATTTCTCACACACGCTACTGAAATACCGTCATACATGCAACTGAAACGCTTCCATCAAACGACTAAAACACTCACATGCTTATTACTAAAACTCTATCTTACACACTATTGAAATGACTCTCAGGATTTTGCTGTAACGTATGAGAGCATTTCACTCGTGTGTATAAGAGTGTTTCAGTAGTGTGTGTTGAGAGTGTTTCGATATTAATTTGAGTGAGTGTGAGAGGTCATGCTGAATGACGTATTTATGTAGTACTTTTATTTTATTTTTTATTTTAGTTTATACACTTTTCTCATGTTGAGTTGTGTATCAATCTCAGCGATTTTTTTGTGGCTCAGACCAAGATAAATATTGAAATTCAATCATCAGTAGAAGTTGGATCAATATCTTTCTATTGGTGGCATAGTGAGCAACTGGTGAGCACAGGGGTGGCCAACCAGTCAGAGACTAAGAGCCAAATTTTTGATTGTGTTACTGCAAAGAGCCGCATGATACACATGGGCATCCCGTCCTCACGTGTGCGCGCACACACGCACACACACACACACACATATTTTTGCCCAAAGATCGACTTTTGAAGCGACCAACTTCCCACGGTCGACCCGATCGCACGCGCACACACACGAACGCACGCGGGTGCCCAACCATGCACTCACGCACATATGCACACACGCCACGATGAGCAACAGCCAGAACAGCCTGAACATGAACGAAAGCTAAAGACACAAACACACAAATCTTTTTTTCCCACCCCTTTCCTCCTCCCACCCCTTGCGGTCGATTTAGGACCAGCCCACTGGCTCCCGGTCAATTGCGATCGTCGTATTGGGCACCCCTGCCTTAAAATCAGAGGTAATTCGCTGACTAGCTTAGCACTAAGCACTTAGCGACGTTGCATGAGCGGTGATTCAGTCATCTGATGGTTGCCCTCTATGTCAATCAAGTAACGGGCTTGATGATAGGCTAACGTAGCACGTTCTGTGTCTTTAGCGCTTTTTTTGAATGGCAGCAGCACTGCCGAGGCGTTTTCGACGCTTGTCGTGTGAAAGCCTGGGAGCCGCATTGAACCAGCCAAAGAGCCGCATGCGGCTCGCGAGCCACGGGTTGGCCACCCTGGGTTAGCACGTCCGCCTCGCAGTGCAGAGGTGCAGGGTTCGATTCTGGCTCCGGCCTTCCTGTGTGGAGTTTGCATGTTCTCCCCATACCTGAGTGGGTTTTCTCCGGGTACTCCGGTTTCCTCCCACAGTCCAAAAACATGCATGGCGAATGGAACATTTTACGTTGTGTGATTGTGAGCGCAAATGGTTGTTCATCGATGTGTGCCCTGCAGTTGGCTGGCACGGGTGTAGGCTCCAGCACACCCGCAACCCTCGTGAGGATAAGTGGATTAGAAAATGGATTGGATTGGGTGAATCTTTCTATTAGACGGGTCATGCATCAATGACATATAGAAGACATAAGTTGAATTCTCTTCATGACTTGCTGTGCAGGAGGAGGAGGAAGAAGCGTTGGTGGAGTGTCGGGTCCGTTTCCTATCCTTCATGGGAGTCGGGCGGGACATCCACACGTTTGCCTTCATCATGGACACAGGAAACCAACACTTCCAGTGCCATGTGTTCTGGTGTGACCCCAACGCTGGATGTGTGTCAGAAGCCGTGCAGGCAGCATGTGTGGTAAGATCTTATTCATGTCTTTGACTGATTACCCTGTCGAAAAAAGTTGAAAAAAAGAACCAGAAACCTTGAGAGTATTGTGCATACATTATATTAGGAGGACAAAGAGCATACTAGTACTTGAAATGGATATTAACTAAACGCTCAAACGGCTTTCTGTAGGTGCTGCTTATTGAACCCCGCCTCCTTCTCTTTCAGTTGCGGTATCAGAAGTGTCTGGTGGCGCGGCCGCCCTTGCAACGGGCCGGCTCCTCGTCCTCGCCTGCCGCCGACTCGGTGAGCCGCCGAGTGAGCACCAGCGTGAAGCGCGGCGTCCAGTCTCTGATAGACACTCTGAAAGCCAAGAAACAGCCATCAGAACTCCCTCAGCAATGACCCTCACCAGTGAGCACTGCACCACCCGCCCACCCAAACAACACACGCCTCTGCTGCCATGGTAACCAGTGATGTACATATATATATATATATATATATATATATATATATATATATATATATATATATATATATATATATATATATATATATATATATATATATATATATGTGTTAGCGAACACCATTCTGAATAAAAACAAAAAAGAAAAGGAAACGAGAACAACGGTCAACTGTGCCAGATGATGAAAGGTGTTTTTAATTGAAGCGGAAGAGCTGGTTCAACTTTGACTTGCTCACTTATTTGTCTTTCGGGGGGAAAAGTGCTCTCCGGTCACAATGTTGCTCAGAAGTGATTCATGAAATCACTTTATACACTTGCACTCAATCAGCATCTGAGTGAAGGGTGGCGTCACCTAAGCCTCATGGTGGGTGTTACCAGATAACCTTCCGGCAACCGCACCTGCCCACTAATTGCTGTTTAAATGGCTCCATACGTTGTATGCTGGAGGGTTAGAAATCGCCCTCGCAGATGATTGTGTGAATTGATTGTAATAATCGAGTACTCTCAATGGAATATGTGGAGGAAGAGGATCATTTCAGGCACAAAAGAGGAGGAGTGATGATAGACGTGGGTTTTTGATTCTGCATGTTACCTTGATGGTTTTATGTTGATGCGAGTCAGAGCATTCACCAGTGGTGGAAACACATCAAGTAGATGCTGTCAGCACAAGTCCTCTCCATGTGAGCGTCAGTGGATGAACATCGGCACAAGAAAATAAACTCCTCGCCATGGCTCCCAGCCTCTCAACATTTTCAATGTTGTTTTACAGGAATGACTCTGAAAATATTCTCCATATACTGAGTTGAAAATAATGTCACATTGTAAGCAGTTGAAATGTCACGATGTCCTCAGGAATCTTCACGTAGACACACAAAATATTTATATGGGCTCAAGAGAGGGCAGATCATTTCATTGACAGTGGTGCCTTGAGATACGAGTTTAAATGTGACCACGCTTTTAACTCAAAACACTCTCAAATTATCTTTCCCCACACAACAGAGGTTTTAAATTAGTAATAAGTAAAGAGCACTCTTATACTTTATAAAAATATCAAGTAATAACATCATGAAATTACAATTGGATGGAATGTAAAGAGAGGTCATGGGTTCGAATCCAGCCCCAGCCTTTCTGTGTGGTGGAGTTTGCATGTTCTCCCCGTGCCCGCATGGGTTTTCTCCGAGTACTCTGGTTTCCTCTCACATTCCAAACACATGCATGGTAGGTTGAATGAACACTCTTAATTGTCACTTTGTGTGAGTGTGAGCATGGATGGTTGTTTGTCTCTGTGTGCCCTGCGATTGGCTAGCAACCGGTTCAGGGTGTCCCCCCTACTGCCCGAAGACAGCACGCCCGCGACCCTCGTGAGGATCAGATAATAGATGGATGGATAGAAAGTGAAGAGTTGAACTGCGCATCGCAAATCGGCCTCTGAGGCAGTAAAATCCATCCATCAATCCATCCATCAATCCATTATCCAAACCGCTTATCCTCACGAGGGTCGTGGGCGTGCTGGAGTAGAGTCATGCACAAATGAAGAATAGTTTCACAACTACTGTAAGTGACCCACTAATGCAGTAATATTAGCTGTCTGTACACAAAGGATAAAGAATACTGCACCATTTGTGTTTGAATATCCATTGCTTCAAGCGTTGCAACACCACCACATAGATGCCAGCCATTAGCCCGTCGATGCTGTTTCTTAGCATAAAGCTAAGCAGACTTAAGGCAAAGCTGTGTGGTTGTTTTAAATACACCTGTGATTGCCTGTTTCTGGTTTAGTTTGACAGTAAACTTCAACTAGGATTGGCCTGAAATGGCAATGAATTTTTCACTATCTCCCAAGCTACTGTTTAATGTGAAGTGACTCGTATCTCAAATTGTTGCTCATTTGTCAAAGCCAAAAAAAAAAATCCATAAAGGCAGCTCATAACCCGGCACCGCCCAATTTGGTCAGACGTGAAAGACCCTGCTTGCTTCCTTTGTCCGTCATCTCCCACTTGAATAAAAAAAATTAAATAAAATACACATAAGTAAATGGACATCGCTATGCAAAGCTGTTTGAGCGATCACTCGATATTTTTGAGATCTAGCTTAATATCCATGTGCTAGTACATTCTTTGTCCTCACTAGTAAGACACCTTAGCACATGAGTCAAGTGACTGTTTCTTCCTAGTCATGATTTCTAAAGCTCCCACTTTTGACACATTAATGTACACTATGATTTACTAGTAAGCAACTGTGCTGTGTTGCTAGCATGACAAGACCCAACTCGTCTGCATGTGACACATACTAGTAGCCTCCTAGACTCCACTAGTAGTACCGACATGCCCACTAGTAGTTTTGCCTACTGACATGTATGTAGCTGTCCTACTAGGATGCCAAAGTTGTCCGACAAATAGTATCATAGTAGGGGACAGACAGTCATTCGACTAGTGCAACCTAGTTGTACTATTGTGCTGAATTGTCTTACTAAGTGAGGAATTATCTATAAAGCTGTTTGAACTTTCATTTGATATTCATTTAAGGTTCATAGAACTAGTAGGACAAATATGTGTTACCAGGAAGGCATCTGTGCTAAGCCGCAGATGTTAACTAGAACAATTTTATGAAGTCGCTCGTAGTGCTGCTGACAAACTTCTGTCACTTTTGGAACTTCCGTGACTATAGTAGAACATAGACGTGGCAAGCGCATCATCTTGCTAGCAACGTAGTTGTCCTACTCGTATGCCAAAGTTATCCTACTAGTGTGACTAGCCAATTAGCGTAATTTTATGTCACTAGTAGTATAAGTACCTAGAATTTGAAAATGTCACTAGTAGCACTAGTAGCATGCAGATGTCCAAGCGTGCACAGTTGACATCTTCATGGTATGAATAGTGGTAGTAATTTTAAAAACGTACGAGTTAACATCTAGCACTGATAGAGAGCATACGGCTACATGGACCTTAAGATATATATATATCAAAGAAATGGAAGAAATGCTCAAGCAGCTTTGCGTACACACAGTGTGAGGTCACTGCTTTTAAAGGGCCAGCGCACCAACACCTGCACTCAATTCACATACTTGTGAATGCAGTCCAAACTTACACAAAACCAAGGGAGGGGGGTAATGCTGTAAATCATTTCAGGTTCCGTCATCACACATCAACAATGTAAATGTTATCTGTTGTGAAAATAAAAAAAAGCATCGGCAAAAGAAAGAAAGGAGCTGCAGTCTCTTGTTATTTATGTGCGTTGTGAGAATTGTTTTGACATTTGACACTGCCATGACCCGGCCAGTGGGTGCAAACAGACTTAAAAACATTCATGCCATGGAAAGTAATAAGAATGAATGGCAAACAACTAGGGTAATTCATACCAACTGCAAGAAAGGGTTAAGCGTTGGAACATGTTGTACCATATAATTTGTTTTGTAATACTTGCTTTGGAACTCAATGTAACATGAAATTGTTTCCTTGTCCCAAAAAAGTGATTCATGATGGGATCTGGCAGAAAACACAAACAACCAAAAGTGTGGAATCTAGAACTTAGATTCAAACCCATTTTACCCAATCCAGTAAATAACAAGGAATTAATGTTCATGTCGCGGCCCGGTAGTCCAGTGGTTAGCACGTCGACTTCACAGTGCAGAGGTACCGGGTTCAATTCCAGCTCCGGCCTCCCTGTGTGGAGTTTGCATGTTCTCCCCGGGCCTGCGTGGGTTTTCTCCGGGTACTCCGGTTTCCTCCCACATTCCACAAACATGCATGGTAGGCTGATTGAACACGCTAAATTGTCCCTAGGTGTGAGTGTGGGCGTGCATGGTTGTTTGTCTCTATGTGCCCTGCGATTGGCTGGTAACCAATTCAGGGTGTCCCCCGCCTACTGCCCGAAGACAGCTGGGATAGGCTCCAGCGCCCCCCGCGACCCTCGTGTGGATAAAGCGGTTCGGAAGATGGATGAATGAATGAATAATGTTCATGTCATGGGTTTAAATTAGCCCAAAGTGGCCACTATCGAGCCAAAAGGTCGAGTTATAGGTAAACAATATATTATTGCTATTGATATTGAAAGATTTACAAAATTGGACAAAACCACACCAGTGGGAAGATAAAATGGTCAAATTCATCCTTCCATCCATAGCCCACAGAGGGTTAATATATGAATAATAATTGTACAAAAATTCATGTGTAATTTTTGAAATTCCCCCAAGCTCCCCAAATTGAAGCAAACCCTGCAGCACTTTGTAGGAGGACAAATTACGGTGCTTTTCCCTAAAAGGTTCTAGAACGGCCTGGCCCCGCTTTACCCCGGCCTCACTGGGCCAAGCCTGCCCTCCGTTGCTATTCCCACATGCGGTAATCAATTAGGAAGGGACTGGGGTGGGATCAACCAAAATTTGCACTCGCAGTGTGCAGGGTTCTGGACACATATATTGTGCTTAGCAACAATATTTACTATTTCATAGAGTATTTACCAATGAATGAAATAGTGAAAAAAAATGCTGGCAATCAGTGCATTCCGTTCATCGGATCCATCAACCTGTCCAAGTGGTTGCCATCGACAGCTTGTCATCATCATCATCATCTGACATCCAAAGCCCTCTGGCGGCTGGCACAAGCCGTCACCTGGCCACAACCGTCGGGTCGGGGGACTGCCTTGGCTCCGGGTTGCAGCCGAAGGACGTCTTCATCGCGGTCAAGACCACTGGAAGATTCCACGGGATACGCCACGCCTTCCCGTTGCAGTCCTGTCATTCATTTGAATGGAGAGCTCGTTCTCATTCAAGTGAATGGACCCTGTGAGGTGTGCGTTGCTTCCTAAAACTCTATTTCATGCATTGATACCTATGAAATTGTCAATATGGTGACGTATTATAAGGGGGCATGGTGGACAACTGTTTAACACACTGCCTCACAGTTGAGAGGCAGCAGGTTCAAATCTGGCCCGTGACCCTTGTGAGGACATGTGTATGGATGCATCTTGACAATAAATGTCGACTGCAAATGCTTTTTAAAACTTGACTTGCTCGCTTAAAACCAGGAAATGGGTGTGAATTTGAGTTCCTTGCTGCATCTCTTTAAGGAAGACCTACTGTACATCTGTCGGTTAATCAGATGACAGTGATGTCGCAGCCCTCCACGGTCCGCGTTCTACAGTACAACCAGGTTGCAAGATGTTCCATGGAACAGCCCTGAAAAAGTGTCATGGAAAAGCAACCAGACAGGGTGGAACGAGGCTGTTTTGGGGTCGAGCTGGGACAATGGAAAAGGGGCTGCAGTGTACATTGTCACAGGCTTAGCTTAATTTAGAATCAGACATAAACATGCAGCTTATTTTTGATCACCGAGTCCTTGGGACAACCTCCCATCACTCAAGAGGAGGGTAACGTCGGTGCCAGGGTCCTCCACGCGTGGAGTCGAGGGTGAGGATGTGGCGGCTGGGGAAGATGTTGAGGACGCAAAACGATTACGGCGGGTTTCAGCACCAACTGATGGATTCTCCGGGGACGGACTGCAGATGTCGCAGGGCTGACAAGACGAGGCGCCGGACGCAGAAGTGGAGTGGAAGTCACAGTGTTGAAAACGGGGCTAATGATGTGCGCTTTTGAATTCTTTTCTGGTGTGGGGATGCCTGAGCTGGACTTTTCTCGATTACAGCGGGTGTCAGAAATGCAATTCTGTGACGTCTGCATGCGCGGTTTGGGGGGAGATCCTGAAAAATGACAAGAAAAAAAAAAAAACATTGATGAATCGAGAAAAGGTTGAGGCTTTTTGTCAGAAAGTCATTTCATTAGAAAAACAATTGAATGGCTCGCATTTATAGGGGGTAAGGCAGAAGCACTTGAAATGTTGGCGGGTCTGATGACTCCCATTTAACATGAGTTTGAATGCGATTGGTTAATTCTGCACACAGCAACATCTGTATTTATAAGAGGTTGTGCACACTTGTGCAACTGAGATCTCAGTTGTTGATTTTTACATCCCTTCTCCAAAAATATACAGTACAGTATGTTTTTTTTAAATCAGTCTCAATTATTTCAAAGACTGAGAAGGAATTACAAAGTAAGAAAGAATGAGTGGAATACTAAACATCCAAATGCCGAGCTTCTAATAAACAATTTACGATTTATTTCTTTTGACTGGCTGTTCCTGAAAAAATAAATACATAAAAAAAGTAAACAGGTAAGTATAATCACAAATCTTACCGTGGGGTACTTGTGGCATTTTTTCAGAGATTTGGTGCTTGGGTAGCTTAGCGAAGGTCACTTTGGTTGGCCTGATGGTTTGTCCACGTTGCTTCTTTCTGGTTGGCTGGTTTGGCCTGACGCGCTCAGGTTTGCGGTCGGCAGACACCTTGGCCTGCACAGCCTGCGATGTCTCTTTTGCCACATGCTCGTGCTGTGAAGACTATTCAAAATAAAAATGACAAGAAAAAGATTTTGAACCAGTCAAATCAATCAGATTGGGTGCCATTTTATCCATGCCATTTTATCCTCAAAAATGTTCTAAAAAAAAAGAAGGTTTCCCAAAAGTTACGATATACTTTCTTTTTTTTCTATTTCATATCAGGTAACATTCAGATAGACGTGAGGCCATCAGCATTTGACAGACGAGACATTTTTGGGCGTATTCATTCCTTTTGCAATGACTCGTGAATTGAAAATGGAGTGTGGCAAAATTTCTGCCTGGCAAGGTTTTCTGTACCAACTAAAATTCTGCACCGGTTTGAGAAGCTTTATGTCACTGTGAAAAAAAAAAATGTACATTTCAGCAAATTGTTTTGAAGCATGCTTTGTTGTGTTTACTAAAATTGCCATAAATGTAATTTTTTTTATATTTTTAAATTGTTCCAAATTACTGTTTTGCCCCCCCCCCCCCAAAAAAAATGAAAGGTATATTTATTACACTGTGATCAGCCTCAAGAGTTCCAAAATAATGTGCGGTTCTAGAATGACTCCTATCTGTAGAGTTTTAAATGATCGTACTAGTGAGGACAAAGAGCATACTAGTACATGGAACTATCAGTTATATCTTAATTCTTAAACGGCTTGCTACAACCGCTGGTGGTAGTATCAGGCCTTCCGCTGTGGTTTTGTTTTGACAAACTTGCCATGGCTCGCATTAAGTGTCTGAAGCATTCCAACATGTCGGTGGCCTGAAAGCTTCTCAAATTGAATTCCAAATGAATTCCAATTTGGGACAAAAAAAAGGAAGAAACATCTTGCTAGGTGGCGCCTTTGCAACATCAACGTCAATTGATGTACCATGAGCAAGGAATGACATGCTTACACAAAACGCAAAGTCCAAATGATTCCTGGAAACAAAGCAGCAAATAAGGGCATGTATCGTGACTTTTGGGAGACACTGAAGGTTTGTTGTTGCAATTGTAGTTTTCAGCCACTATAACAGACACTAAATAATTAACGTTGTTAAATTAATCCCTCTCGGATGGTGACAGTTATGATTATTGATACTTTTTCCATTTCATCTCATGAGACAATGTGCCCAGTGAGGCTACTGAACGGTTTTGTTTGACAATATCTTGAAGCTGTTTCAAGTAGCATCCAGAGTCATGAAACCAGAAGACTTGCAAGATCCATGGCAACAAGCACTGTCCGGAAGTGTCACCCAAAACATACATTTTCAATAGAGATCCTCCCCAAAATGACAGCAGTGGGAGGTGCCGCCATGTCCTTGCTGCTGGCTGCAGGGTCACCTGCAGTCTCATCTGCAGCCCACAGCGCTTCCCTCAACACTTGAATAATTCACCACATGCACCACAGAGACTCGCTCCTTTTTGTTTTTAAGTGCTTGAGCTGACATGCAAACATGTAACAGAGTTTGTGCAAGATGTTGGAAACGGTGGGTAAAGATGTATGTTTGCTTGTACTGTGCATGCGCATGCAACATACCATATGCATATACGTGGAGGTGTGACCTTGCAGCCGAGAGCGCACAGGTAAAGCAGGTTCAGAGGTAGCACCGTGTTTGCTGCCCTGAACTTCAGTGATGCTAACTCATTCAGACAGGGAACGTTGAATTATTCAGAAGATACTCTCCTTCGCCTACTTTCTTCTCCCTCCTCACCCCCATAAATTTTTCTTCCCCCTCCATCTCCACCCACCATCCTCGATGAATTGCTCACTTCCTCCATCATGGCCTGAGCTCACCCCGAATGTAAAATGTAGATTGTTCCGGTCCAAATTATGGAGAAAACAACCAGGGGGAGTAAAATTCACACCATTGGAGACAGCTTTAGGTTCAGATTCGCCCCACATTCCCAAGAAAATCTCCCCGTCTTTATTGTTCCCGACTCTTTCTGCATGGAAGGCCCATAAAGAACTTAAATGGCCACATCCACGACAGCGCACGTAAGGCAGACAGCAGTCAAACACTTCGATAATTGCTGCTTTTATGGCACTTTTCAGAGGGCCACAATAACTTTTGATTAGCTGAGTTTTATTGCAGGTGTGTGTGTGTATGGGGGTAGGGGAGGGGGGGGTTCTCTGTAGGAGGCACCCCTACAATGGTTTGATTATCTTTTCATTTCTATCTATGGAGGAATAAAACATGATGGACGGTCCAGAGGGAGATTGTGCTACAGTGCAACCCAGTAGTGTGGTAAAACGGCTTACAGAATCAAAAGTACATTCGCTGATGAGAAGGAATAAATGTGTGTTGCAGATTAGGAAGAGGAGGATCACGTGTTTGCTCACGTGTAACATTTCCAAGCTCGAAAAAAAGAAAAATCACAGCCAACTACTGCTTACCAAATAACTTAAACAACTGGTTAAATGCAGCAAAAATGAAGTCTGGTAATGATAATGTGTTGATAGTGAGTGGCAGAAGTGGAGACATTTGCCAGATATCCTTGTTGAAGATAAATTGGTAGCAACTCAATCTACTCCATGTGACTGAAAGACTGCTCACTCCTTGTGCTTGGCTCACAGCACGAAGAGGTGGGAGGGATTTGGGTGAATCAAACCATTGTTGAGACCAAAGGGAGTTTACTGTATTTTCAATGAGCATATATTATGTTTCTACCATGTACTACCATGTAATTTTAACACTTCTCTAGCTTGTTGGAAAAAAGGGAAATACCCTAAATAAAATCTTAAATGCTCTCAAAGTTTGGGGATGCTTGGATTTATTTTAGGGGCACTTCTGCACCCTAAAAATGGGCAGGACACACCAATGCTTCAGATTCAAGTTTAATTCATTCCTTGATCACAGTAACTTTCTCAAATCTTTTTTGCAATTCCAAATTGAAGTGAATGGAAATTCCAGTAATTTGTTCGTATCTCCCCAGAGAAAAAGGTAACATTTTTGGTTATGTTTTAACATAAAAAATTGTAGTCTATGTTATTACTATTTACTCTAGAAACATACATGAATATTAAATGGCTTTTTTTTGGGGGGGGGGGTGCGGGGGGTGGGCTTCAATTCAGTGGACCTTGTGTTGCTCCTTCTGGTGTGGGCCACCTGAGGATATAATTACACAGAGATGCACGTTCGTTATACATGGAGACGGGCACACTCCTCAGAAAGCCGCAGTCATATTAGTCATTTTTCACAGAGGCTAAAGACCATATGCCAGCGAGTAATGTTATTGTACAGGTATTTGTTCACATGTGTTGCTCCACCATTTTTGTTCACTTCTACTGACGTTATTCATTAGCCTGTCTGCGGCGTTTTTCATTGTTTGCATTAAGCTAAACGGACTATTCCAAGGCAAAGAAAGCTTTATGGTTGTTTTGGAATGCACTTGTCATTGTTTGAGTTGAATCTTTAGTTTGACAGTAAATGTCACCTGGGAATGGTAAAGAACAACATGAAGCCTCTTTTTTTGAAGAAATGTTCAATATCTAAACCTTTCACTTTGTGTAACAAACAAAATAGTTTGCCCTGTTTTCTTTTACTGTCATTGGCAGGCTGTTTACTAAGTTACGACAAGACTTCACCGTTCTTGGATCGAGATGGTTCTATTGTGCCTCAATTAAGAGAGTTAAATTCCTTTCTCTACAGTTGTATCCATAGTTGCTCCAACATTTGAGTAAAAACTAGCAAATGCAAATCTGAACAACACCTCAAAATGGCAACAATTTAGGATCCAAATAGTTTCATTCATGCCCTGACTTTTTGCAGATGCAATCGAACACAATGAAAAGAGATCCCACATAAACACAAGTACAGTCTGAGCTGTTGAGATTTATTTGCATATAAGCATCAAAACAAAAGGAGTTCAAATGCTGCCCAATGCGCAGACTGAGTCATATCAGGATAAAACGTGTGTAGGCAGAAATGGATTTTGTCTTAAACAGGATTGTTGACAGCGGCTTTATGAGGCATTAAGAGTATCAATAAACTCTCAGTTACTGGTGTTGATCAAATGAAAGCGTCATTAGACTCAGAAACTCATTATGGATCACAGCACTCTTTTTACAACAGCCCGCATGAATGTCTCAAACGATCAACTCAAAGACATTCTTCAGCCTCCCTCACTCCCACTTCTCTCATTACCTCCGCCCATCCCCACATACGTGATTGTGCTGCATAATGCCACCGGGACAATGACCTCCTACAGCCTTTGATTCATTTTTTTCCCCTCCGTCCTCAGCAGAAATCACATCTACCTCTTCTCCGATTGAACCTGGAAAACCGAATCTGACCTCATAATGACAAATGATGTTCCCTTAATGCCCATACCAAAACACATTCATAATATCTAGAATAATATGCATATTTTTTTCACTCTTCAGACATTCCTGCAGGAGACCAACAAGTGCATGTTTCAGTTGGAACCTGTGACATTGCGTTGAAAATGCAGAATGTTCTAGAACTGTTTCAGACTCCCTGTTGAAAGCTGTTATCTCTAGCCCATAAAATATAGAGTGATGCCCTGACTTGAATTCATTCCGTGACCACCCTTGTACAGTAACTCAAAACACTCATCTCTCAAAATGTCTTGGCCCCTTAAAATAAATAGAAATGCTATTAAATAGAAATAAATAGAAATGCCCAATCTGTCCAGCCACAGATTGGGCTGAATCTGTTGTGCCCATATTGCCCCCGGAGGAGCAGTACAATGCAGACATACCCAAAGAAGTGTTTTCAACTAAAGAAGCTGCAGTCACATTAGTCTTTTTTTCCACCAGAAGAGAAAGCATATATGCCTGTGAGTACTGGTATACTGTCAGTCTACATGTGTTGCCACACCGTTTGTGGGCACGCATTCGTTGCTTAAAGAGTTACAACTCCTGCAACGTCACTGGTTTGTGAGCCCATCTATCGTGTTTTGCTTTGATGCAAGTATAAAGCTGGAGGAATTTTGTTCTCTGGTTGTTTTGAAGGAGCGTGCAAGTGTTTTTGTTTTATGTTTGGTTTGACAATAAATTTAGAGTAGAGCTGTGTCTTGAAACCCCTTTGTTTTAATTATTCACTATCTGTGTTTTGGGTCACTTTAGAAAAAAGTGACTTTTAAGGTAATTTTATTGTCGTGCTTGTGTCAAAATGGGAAACTATGAAAAGGTTAATTCATCATTAAAATGCACCAATTCTTAATGTGTACATTGGTTATTCAATTTTAAAAAGTCCCAGGCTAATTCACAGTCGATTCCTTTGGCTGAAGTATTGGCACAAACTCTGGATTCAATCACTGGGCGTGACACGGTTGCTCCTCAGAAAATGCCGAACAAACTTCGCTGTTGTATACTATACATGTGACATGTAAAATGTTCTGTCTTGTATTTTTTAATGTATTTATTTTGACTGATTTCGTTTTTCATACGTTTCCACTGGAGAAAGACCTGCTTTCAGTCTCATTGTGTTGTAAAAGATCTTTACCTTCACTTTCATCTCTCTGATGAGAACGGCCATGAAGCAGCCATTACTCAGCTCAGAGGGTTCCACCCTGAAGAAGGAATTGTTTTCACTTTGCCTTTCACGACCTTCGGCACGGTCTGGAGGATTATACAGGACTTGGCTTTGTCTTGAGGAAGTAAACACAAAGACAGGAGGAGTAGTTACATGTTGAAAGTAGGAGTTTTATACAACAGTAACACTTCACTGAGCACAACGCTGGGAAAAGAAAAACTGATAAAAAAAAAAAGAATCTGAATACCAACACAACTTGTCACTTACGACAACATAAACACATTGAGCTTTTTTAAGTCGACTGAGCTATGGAAGGTGTTTTGAGCATTTAGTCGATATCCTTGATATCATCTTAACCCTTGTGGACCAAAACATCCCATAACAGGACTGTTGACGTACAAACTAAAATGATGTCATGATCTATTAACATGTTGAAGGCGCTAACTTGTCCATATTGAATAGTCCAAATTCAATGTTTTTGTTTTTTACTTATATGCAGATGATAGTTACTTATACCCATAGCACAATACTGCTTTTTATTGCTTTGATGTCCATAGAGGGCACCAACCTCAAGAAGTAAATAGAAACTATACATGTATGGACAGGTCTGACGCCACTGAACATTTTGAGTGGTCGCAAGAAAAAAAAGGATTCAGAAATGACTTTGATATTACACTTTAAAGCCACCATTTCATTATGGTGCCTTTGTCCGATGTGTCGTTAAAAAAAATCAACGCACAAGGGTTAAGGTGCATGCTCTTTATCCCCACGAGCAAGAAAATTCAGTGCACTATGAATGACTGTGACATACCTTTTTTCAATAACTACTGACACTTTTGGCCTACTATAATGCAATTAAACCTTATGAGTAAAGTATTGTGCTGCACTAGTTATGAATAAGTAGACACGTGTAAAAAAACAAAATACCGACTAGTAGTTTTGCCCCACTACTAAGAGTTAGTTGTTTTACTACTAGTATACCAAAATCAAAAACGTCATACGATCAGTAAGACAATGCAGTCATTCCACTAGTTTGCTGAATTGACAAATGTGCGCTACAAGGTCTTTTAATGGTATCATAAAAGTTAACATCTTGTGCTTCACTAGCAGTTAAACAGATGTTAACTAGTGAACAGTTTTGACTCACTGGTGACATCTAACTATGCTACTAATATGCCAAAGTCGTCTCAAAGCAGTGCAAAAATGTCATAAAGTTGACAGTAGTGGAGAAAAACGTTATTTGCAAGACACTGTTGCTGTACCGGTAAGGACAACTAGAGTACTACAGTAGTACATGGACCTCGAGATGACTCAAGGGTACTGATTAAATACTAAAAAGGAGAGGTTACTAACATGGTGCCCGCGGGCACCGGGTAGCCCTCAAGGACCGCATGAGTAGCCCGCGGGCCTGTTCCAACAACAGCTCACCTGTGTTGTTATTTTCTAGGAATGTTGGACAAGTGATTATTTGAAAATCGAAACAGGCAGCGATTTATAGAAAAACAGCGTTGCATGTTGATTTGTATTTCCTAGTTATTGTGAGAAACCATTAACATGAGCGGTGTCTTCACATAAATCAATATCATTATCAAGACATAATATAACACGTGATCCAAAGTAATTTGTTATTCCAAAAGTATCTAGCAAACTAATCGGTAGCCAAGAAGTAGCTCTCAGTTTCACAAAAAAGGCTTTTTGTTCAGAGTACATGGCGGCGAGATGCAGTTGAGCAAAAATCGCTCTTCTTTTCAGGTTCTGCAGAGGTGCTGTTTGTGTGAAAATAGTAGACTCTGTCACAAAAACAAAAGTTTTGTTTCATGCAATACAAGCCTCGGGCATTTCCTGCAAAAGGACAGTTAACGACAGAGAAGAGTCTGTCGATAAGAAAGAACATTTCCATATGTATTTTCTGGAAACTAATATATCTACTGTATGTACATATAGTGTCATCTTATTTTTTAAAAAATTGAATTGGACTGGAATCTGTATTCCGCCCTTTTCGTAGCATTCAAAAAGCATGAAGCGGCAACTTCAAGTTCATGTTGGAGGTGTTAGATGATTTTGACAGAAGTCTACCTGGAGGGAGACAAAGACCTCAGCAGGCTGACAGCAGGAGCTGAAGGAGAGTGATGGCAACACAGGCAGAGAGTCTGCTTGCGAACTTTGACTGACCTCAACTCGTTTTTTTGCAGCCTCCATTCCTGCTGCGGCATCACATTGGCCTGCTCGATGGCTCTCGTCACCACCTCTTCATTCTCCTCTGGGTGTGACGAGCAGGTTGCGTAAACAACCGCCAAAACTTGGGGAACTCCAAAAATACAGCAACAGCATTTATTAGTTTTGCACACGAGCCCAACGGGTGGATGTGAGGTTGAATGCATGTGTTTGCTTTCTTTTGAAGGAAGCTCACTTCAATTGGTTCCTTGACAACAAGATGGTACCAGAGGATGCCAACAGAATAAGACCCCAAAGTAATGCTTTTTACGTTGGCATAAGCACAGAAAAGTGAATAGGTTTTTAGCAAGTTACAGAGAGTTTTTACATGGCCAAGTGATGGCTCGCATTGAAAAAAAAATAGTTATAATAAAATACACTCCTATCCCACATGCTGCAATGTAAGGTGAAAACAGACAGACAGCCAAATGTTCTTGTCTCCTGCTCAAGACCAACGCCTCCATTTGGAGAAACTCATTAGGATATTATTTATCCTTGTACACAGTAAATTTCGTGGAGTGTGTTTTTCTCTAATCGAGGAAAATTATACTTTGAAAAATACTATATTTGCTGTCTGTCTGAAATTAGTCACATTTACACTTGGAGGAGAGTCAAATATTGGAGAGTAAATTTCACTCAAGTAGTGGATTAATTGTACTCCACACAATTCCAAACATCAACTTTCATTTGGTGAGCACATAACCTACTCACACTGCGGTTGGCTGGCGACCAATTCAGGGTTGACCCCAGCCTACTGCCCAGAAGACTGCTGGGAGAGGCTCCAGCACTCCTGGACCCTCGTGAGGATAAGCGGATTAGAAATTGGAAGGATGGGTGGATGGATAACCGACTCATCCACACTTTACACCGATGAGAGTAGGCGGCGGGGCCTCATATACTCTGAGTGAAGAGATTTTGATCTGTTGTGAAGAATTATTCCCGTTCGAGGGGAGGCAATTGTTCTTCAACATATTTAAATATAACTCATCTAGAGGAGAAAAAAAATTGTGACTGTAAAAATGGCTCCACCAATTTTACTGTGTAAGTTCTGAAACAACACTCTTTTTTTTTTTTTTTTTTCATTCAACCGCGTCTATAATGTAGATTTGAAAAGCTTCACAAACCTCAAATGCGTGATGGAAACATTTTGGCATTTGTGTTCAGAAAGATGGAAGTCAGTGTTTGAGCATGACACACTGAAATGAGACCATTGATGCAACTGGACTGAGGCATGCAATAAACACTGAGCATTAATTAACAGCCCCATTAGAAAATATCTACACTTGCAGAAATGTCGGGCTGGGCCGATCGATGGCAGCAGGATGAGAGCAGCTGCTTTCATTGCCGCAAAAGAAAAGATCGCCACCTGCTTTATTAGTGACACAAACAAAACAACATTCTCTGAATGTACCAAATGAGCACGGCCACATGCACTGTCGTGAATGGGCTATAAAACTCATTTTGTTAAAGACCCTGTAGAGTAAATTCAGAGATGTCTTTCTTAATACATTATACACGTTTGAAGATAACTGCTGAAAACATGCAAAGATTGACACTCAGATGTGGCGATATAGCGATAAACCTTTTTAGCGTTTTATAAATAAAACATTGCCGAGTGATGCGCTTTGAAGTATAGCATACAGAGGTGGTGGTCAATAAATTTTGCTGGTCTGTCAGTATTTCAAGCCAACGCTGTCCGTCACTGTCTGTGAGTGACCCTGTCGTTATTTTAACTGCATTTCTGTTCTCGCTAAATTGCAGTTGGTCATCGCTTTTTTTAGCAACGCCAGTAAAGAACTGTTTACAAGGTTAACAGCAGTGGTTGGCACATCAGACAATTCCATCGGTCCATCATTTGTCATTTGCCAGTGGCCGGCCCACCAGTCCGTCACTCCGTCATCATGATTTTAACTCCACTTCCTGATTACCCTAACGACACTGTTTGCTGAAGTAAAAACAATACAGGACAGTCTTATTGCGGTTTGTGGGACAGAAAGGTAGGTAGACAAACACAGCCAACTTTCTTTACTGGCAAGAACGACCTCAAAAAGAAGCAGGCTTGGACAATGGGAGCCATGATTTAACAGCCAACACAACCACAAGTCATCAAATTAAATAGCGATGGTCAAGGGTCTTTTTTTTTCTTCCTGTTGGAGGGCGATGAGACCCTACGCCACGTCGCGCCGCTCGAAGCAACCCCTGTGCAGTCACCCCCGTGAACAGACACACGCGAGACACGCCGCGCGTTTCCATCAGTCGTCAGCGAAACGCGAGCCTGTCTCTGGCGGACCATAAGCCCATCACTACTGATAGACAGTCCACCACGTGAGTAAGTGATGATTTGGGTGATGGATGAAAAATCGCTTCCGTCTGCGCTTTTAGTCCATCAGTGTGCCAAAGTTTCCATCATTCGCCAGCAAAACAGGAGTCCGTCACTCAGGGACCTTCCATTGGTGCTGATGGAATTCCCGCTTCTTCGTGAAGCCCCCCCCTCCTCCACTATGTAAGCCTTGACCTGACTCGGATTCAAAGCAAAATACAATTAAAGGTCTCTTTTGATTTCCTTTGCTGTGTGCAAGCCGAATGAACTCTCTGAGATAATAATTCCCCACAACCACAACAACAAACACAGTACTAAATCAATACCTCCCTTACAGTGCCACGCAGAGCGGCATTTTTATGATACAGCTCTTGGATTGGCATTAGACCGTGCAATGGCCGGTGCCTTTGAAACATTGCGTGCTGACCAACATTAGCATATCTAATTAAGGACGGACAATCTCCCAGGGACAGCATATGCTTGCTCTATTAGCATTAGATTAGATAATTAGGCACTCAGTCAGGGAGGTGAGCGAGGCTCCACACAGAGCTCACGCGTGCGCTGCCTTTGTGTCAGTGTGTGTGTCTCAGCATGATAACGAGCGGTTTACAACACTCACACTTTAATGCATGATCAATATCTTCCCTCTGCTGTGCTATCAGAGCTTCCAGCTTGCTCTGGGCCAGAGAACCCTGAGAGAAGTCCTGCAGCAAGCTGGCATCTGAATATAACAAATGTGCAAAATTGCTTTTTCCGTTCAGTGTGATCTGGTTATTGCGAAGAATACACCTGCACCCTCGAACGTACCTCTGTTCTCTTGCAGCATGAACTCAAGCGGATTGCTGACTGCAGACAAGGAGCAGTTGGGAGTCAACAGGATAAGACGGACTTTTGCAAGACGCTTGTCACCACTGGTGAGAGACTGGAACACCTCGTTTATCAGCTTCACATCTAAGCAACATGCAGCAGAGCACAGAGACATAGGGCCTTATTTACGAAAAGTGTCGGAGTTGTGTGGAAGCTGATCTGTGCACCGGTAACACCCAGGATCGACTCTGCCAAAAGGGCCGAAATAGCATCGCAATAATTTTTTTTTTAAATTTGGGGCCCGTCACAAGAAGGAGTCATGCCATATCGCCTACGACAAAGCTCATTTCGATTCTGCTTTTCTTGGCCTCTCCACGAGCAGTTTTTTAGGAACGCGCTCCCAAGTTTTAGATGCAGTGACACACAGGATGTGCAAATACATCCAATTGCCACGCACTCTGGAGAAGTGAATTCAAAGAAAACATGGCTTTATGTGGTTGCTGGCTTCCCTAACATGATCAGAGACAGACTTCACTCATATGCAACTTGTATGCCCCTCACACAGCAGTTGATCTGAAGCACAAACATCCTTTGAATATGCAAGCTGAGTATGAACGCCCAGTTTGTAATGTCCAGGGTTAGTTTGCCTTTTCAGCCAACACTTCAAGTGAAAAAAAATAGGGTGGTCTTGAGCACTTTCACACTAGCTGCCAATTGTGCTGCAAATTTGCATGATGAAAGTCCGCAGAGTCCAAGAATGGTCTTAATGGACTCGATATTTTATGTGCAGTGTTCTGCTGTATTATTATTTTAATATTCCATAAAGTAAAGTGCTTTTGTACAGCTCCAGCTGTTGTGAAAGCACTCAATAAATACAGATGGATTCTATGAATATTGGAATAATGAGGCCAAACAAGTCTCGGAATTGAGAAGCCGATATGCTGTTGGTAAGAATAATTTGATCGGGCAAAATTAAAAAGGAGCCCCTAACTACTGGCAAGACATCCATAGTCATGCCTACTCTTGCAGCCCATGTGGACGATGACTTGCTGCATCGCTTCACTCTGAGCGTCTGTAAGACCGCTGACACAAGCAAGGACTTTGGATTTGTTGTTCTCCTTAATCAGCGACGCTGTGTGGGAGACAGTGAGGCCGGAGAAAGTGCCCACAAGGAGGACGTCCCCGTCATCTGGTAGAAGGGAGATCGCCACCTTGGGGGCCAGGCTGCAAGACTTGTCCTGCAAACAAATAGAGAAGCACCGACACTTGAGCGAGTAACCGGCTTTGCAGCCACACATAACCAGGAAAAGTGTATTATTGTGAAAAAAGCGAGTCATTCCAGAATTGGAGGACAATTTAGGCACTTTATTTTGATGTGTTTAGCATAGATACACACAGGAACTTGAAAATCATGTATTCCAAAAATATTGCTGAATAAACCCTTTAGAATTAAATACATGTAATTTTATTTGAATACTTATTCAATGTTATTACTGGATTGCTTGACAGTAACACTGTTGTTGTTGAGTGTATGCTCAGGAGTACACGTTAGCTGTGGCAATTGCTTTGCTCATTCGTCAACAACGAACTCAGCTATATATAAATAAAGGAAATAAATGTATATCAATGTCGTTTTTGATCAGATGAGTAATGAGGTTTAGTTGAAAACTGAAACTAATATGAAAAATCCGCCCAGGGTCAGTGCAATTAGCTTGGTGATGTCATTTCTGCTGTGTTATGTTCATGCTCCCTTTTTTCTTCCTCTAGCTGACTATAAAGGTCTCAGTAAGAGGAGACTGATCACAGAACAAGTATCAACAAGGGGCTGTGATGAATAGTTTTTGGGAGTTGAGAAATTGATCAATGCTGAGAATGAACCAAATGTCTTGTCGTGAAGCACAAGCATGTGATAGGAGATTTGTTATGTCTCAAAGTGAAGTATGATATGATGTGAGGAAGTGATGTGAAATATTACAGTAGTTTCTGGGCAAACTCATCTTGGTTGGCATGAGGGATTGCATGTCGCTTTGTAATCAGTTTGAGACATAAGCTATAAATATCAGAGGACACTGGTGCCAGTCCTATGTGTGTGTGTGTGTGTGTGTGTGTGTGTGTGTGTGTGTGTGTGTGTGTGTGTGTGTGTGTGTGTGTGTGTGTGTGTGTGTGTGTGTGTGTGTG
>CAAKHF010025204.1:22013-55971 GCA_901007745.1 Hippocampus kuda | reverse complement strand
ACACACACGTGTTTTGAAGCCTCCAAGAGTAATTTGCTGCTCCCCACGGTGCAACGAGTCCCCATTGATCCGTGTGCAGGCAAGTTACAAGTCCCCACATGTGAGCAAAAACGAGCACGCGCGCACACACACACACACACACACACACACACACACACACACACACACACACACACATTTTTTCATATTGTTCAAATATTTGTCATTTTTGTTTTGGAAAAACATTGTATTATCAATTTCTACAATTTGCATACTAACATACAGTATATGTTCTGATATTTTTTTCCCCTGGTGTTGTGTTTGTTTTGAAATTATTTTGCAAAGATTTTGGCATTTCCAATTTACCGGTAATATTTCTTTAAATATTTTAGTCACAAAAATTGATTTTTCTCTCGCTCTCCAAAAAAAAAAAAAAGTCATTTTGGGAGGCGAATTATGCCCGCCAGTCGTGGAAAACAAACACAGGAAGGAACGTCTAATATTGACTGATAATGTAGTAACATTCAGGTGGTCTTTTTCAAGACAGCAAGGGCATTCCCGTCACTAAACACTTAATGGCGTTTTGAAAATGATTGAGCAAAACAGCAGTGAGCTGAAGTAGCACCTTGGCGGTCCATTGGCACTCGCTTATCATTCATTTGGACGCTTTACTGCGGCTAACGACTTGGGATGGACGCACGCAAAAGAAATAAAGAGACCGACCACGCCAGAGAGTGTCACCAGTCCTCTATTTATAGCGCCAGTGCCGCATTTTACAATGAAAGAATTTACCGGTAATGCAATTTTTTTTTTTTCAGCGTCACACGTTTTGCTACCATTTGGTGGGTGACGACCTTCGCCTCGCAATACAAGATGAGGAAAAAGACGAATCATCTGCTCCATTTACAACATTTTAGGTCACACGAAACTGACTTATTTGTATGAAAGAAGCATTTTGAATAAAGTTCAATTCGGAATTGGAGTTATTCTTCCCCCTGACAATTTATGATCCTGAAAGAGACAATTTGACTGTCATTGTTTCAAGGACATCTAAAGTCACAGTTGACCGATTGTTACAAATGTCCTAAAACGCGTGTGTCCAAACGTTTTCGTTTGAGAGTGACAAACAGAAAAATGGAAGAATGGAAGGGCCACTTTAAAATTTGTCAACTTTTTAAAACACACTGGAAAGCAAATACTTTTTTCTTTTCTTTTTTGTCCAGAGGAAACCGGAATACCCCGAGAAAACCCACGCAGGCCTGGGGAGAACATGCAAACTTCACGCTTAGCTGGGATCGAACCAAGTACCTCTGCACTGTGAGGTCGACGCGCTAACCACTGGACCACCAGGCCGCCCCACCCCTGCAGAAACCCCCAGTATATCATTGAGTCACGTGTTTTGCCTTCAGGGGCGGTCAGAAATCACAACTTCCCCTTCCTGCAATTGAGTGATTTTTACAAATGCCCTCTAATGTCTCATCCATCCATCCATCCATCCGTGGTGTTTCGTCAGCAGTTGCCTTCAGGGACCTGTTTTCGATTCCAAGGGGCAACAAGGGAAATTCTTCAAACACGAGAGCTTTTAACCAGTTATTTGCAATTTGTATCCCAAAGTACTGTAAAAGCAGCTCTTTCTGTTTAGACGCTCTTTGTTGACGTTGGCGTAGCATAAATGTCTTGGGTTTGTTCCGTGAAACAGATCCGAAAATGTCCAAAGAGTGTCGAGAATGCACCATTTCGCACCGCCGGTGACATTTTGCACTTTGCGTGGCCTCCGGCGACAGTCGAGACGGTGGCGCGGCTTCCAGGTGTAAATATGTGCAGCGGCATGAATAATAAGCAGACGGTCGCCATGGCGACGAGCCATTGTGCCTAATAAATTAAAGCCGAGCGCGCTGATAACGCGCAGTGAGGAACGGAGTCAAGACAAAAGACGCGTTCCAAGGCGCGCGCGCGCGAGGATCATTGATTTGTCATCCGAGGACGCCCCGCCGTGGGTCAACGGGGGGCCGAGGGGGGTCACTGCCACATCCCGAAGACAAAACTTGGGACTTAATTAGCGTCACTTGACCTTTGAACTGACAGGCCCCTTAAGCCACCAGTGAACACTGTCTGGCTTAACCGTGTCAAAAAAGATGACAGCACACAGATTTCGAGGGAAGGCAGTCACGTGAACGTGATTATCGAGCAATCTCACAAGTAAGCGTTTCACTTTGAGAGTAACAATTTGTCATGACTGACATTTTGAAATGCAAAAGCATGTTCTTCTCACAGTCGAGCCACCCGAGGCCGAGCGGAGGTGGGGGGGGGGGTGTCATCATCCATTTTTGCATTGCATAATCCGGAGTCTAGCTGACAAAGTGTTGTCATCCACATTTGCGGAGCCGACACGCCTCCAAGTCTACCTGCCCGGATGTCATATGCCAGCCTGGTAAAGTGGTATTAGTGTGTTGGTATCAGCGCAGACACCAGCATCCCCGCTTGCAAACAATTTCAAACATTGATGCAACGTTACAAATACAAAACAGTAAACAACATTCCAGGTGGGCACATAGCACAGACACCCAATGGAGAGTATCTGTGCGTGCCCTTTCAATAATTTTGATGATGATGAATAATTACTGAAGTGGAGCAGTTACTTGTTATTCTTGCATCACCCCAACCATTTTAAAACTCCCTCAAACACTCTCTTTGAGAGTCGACCCGATCACAATTTCCTCCTTCTTATGGAACTGTGCGCTAGTCTCGCCGATATCATCACGGCGGGCTGCGGCAAAACTTTGTTCACGTTCCAAATGTGCACGTTCCATTTTCAACTTATCCATCCATCATCCCATTTGCCTAACCGTGTCTCAAATCGGGTGATGCCTTCGGAGAGAGTCCAAAATCAAGGTTGCAATCTATCCATTCATCCATAAGCGTCAGTCTGAAATTATGGCACCCCACTTAACACAACTGACTGATTCTTCTTAATCTATTTCTGTATTGCATGTGTTGCCTTCAGGGTTGGTCCAAAACCATAATTTTCCCTAAAATGTGAGGTTATCAAGCTCTTGATGCCATCCAAGGACTCTTGTCTGACAGCCAGCTGCATTTCATCCCCTCGGCTGCAGTTCAACTAGGGTCACCTCAGCATCCAGGAAACATAATTGCCACCACTTGACCTTTGAACTGGCCCCCTTGCGCCCCTTTAAACAGGTGAACCTTGTCACAACGTAGCTGAACCTTGTCGCAACGTAACAAAAGGCACATTTCCACTGACTCGAAATGCTTAATATATTACACAGACTCACTTGGAGAAGCTCATGAAGAATTCAGCTCAGTTTCCTGCTTTAAAAAAGGTGGCCCGTGCTAGCACGTAGCGAGCTAAAGCTAAGGCTAACGCCGCTGCCACCACACCTCTGGACACATTTCTTAAAACCGGTCGCATTAAAACCACAAAAATCCCCTTCCGTGGGAGTTTAAACCCAAGCTCCGAGGTGGCGTGTTCAACTCAGCGGCGGGGACTCGAGCACCGAAATGCGGCTACGCTCTCGCCTACCCCCGCCCCCCAACGGAGCGCGACCGGAGCTTAAGAAAACTTAACCCCAAAATTCCATCCGTTAAAAGGGAGAAATCGCCTCACTTGTGCGAGTCGAGCAGAGCCGACCAGTCTCGCCCGAAGAGGAGGCGGAGGAGGAGATGGAAACGAGATGTGACCGAGCAGGGAGCCGGAGGACCACCGCGGGGTGAAGCGAGCTGACGGTGCCCCGCAGTGTGCCAGCCAGCCGCGGGATTTGGGAGTCCTCGGCTGGCCCGGGCCGGCGGGAGGGAGAGCGAGAGAGGAGGGGAGGGAGTGAAGGAGGAATGGGGATGGGGGGGGGGGGAGAAAAAAAAAAAAAAAACAAAAGGGCCACACACACACACACACAAGAGGAAAAAGCTCCACTCCTTTGCGTTCAGTCAAACGTTCGAATTCAAAATAGGTGAATCAATGAGTGGCTCGCTTATCTTCTTCCTCGCTGCGATCCTGTCCTTATCGCCGGATCCATTCCGCCGAAAGCGGCCACCACGAAGCAGCATACGGGACCCACTCCATTTTAATGTCGTTACTTAACATCGATTTAAAACAATCAAAAAAACATTCTCGTTGACTAGCTTCGACCAACCGTGTCGTTACGGCTGTCGATATTTTGAACCGCGACTTCAACAGGTCATCCCGGGACACAGACGAACGAGTCCAACGGCATGGCGAGACAAGCGGCGGGGAAGAAAAGTACATGGGGTCCCCGATCGAAGCAGAGTCCAAAAACCTCACATTGAACGATTAAAACACTTTTGTTAGTATTGTGTATTATGACACGTTCCACAGCTTTCATGGAAACGGATTGTCTCTTTTTTTGTGGCAAGTTTATAGGAAGAGTGATGGACTCGTGGAGGCACTCACCGCCAGGACAGAGGCGGGGGCGTCAGGGGGGTTTGTGGGTTAGCCCGCTGCGATGAGTCGGTCGGTGCTATAAAGTTTCTCCACTTTCCCTTCGCCCATCCCCCCACCGTAAACGGCAGCTCGCTCAACTTCACCTTTCGCCGTGTAAAACAATTCAAAACAATTGTTTGTTATTAACCCCACCCTCCACTTTTTGAGGGTTATCATCCACTCCCCCCCCCAAAAAAAAAAAAACTAAGATCACCAGGAAAAAAGGAAGTTCCACTGGGCATCACACCGCAGCCCAACTGACTCTCTCTCCGCGCGTGTGCGTTGCTGCTGGGCGGCGTGCAACAACTCACTCACCCCTTCGGCCGCTGGAACTCGTTCGCGGTGGAGCAACAGCGGCGGCACCCGAGAAGCTTGCTAATGGTGACGGTGGTGGTGGTGTGTCCCTCCTCCGCGACGCAGGCAGCCATTCATTACTGAGACTCGACGCTGCAGCATCATGAAGGCATGCACGTACACACACGTGCTTGACGGAAAGGAAGAAGGGAGGGGGGTCTAGTATTATATGGGCAAAGCGGGGTTTGCTGCCTCGTAGGTTGCAGACAGGCTGCAGAACCATCGATTATACACACCGAAAGGGATTTGGAATTGCCTGACGTGCATGGCCAAGTGGAACAATCGATTTGTCAGGTGTTGCCTTCAGGGACGATTTGAAATTTCACTTTTACCCTCACATCCACGCTCTGAAATCAAAGTTCTCACCTCATAAGTAATTGATTGTTCCTAATCTCCCTAAAAGTGCAGTTTTGTGCAGGGGTTTTTAAAGGGACCAGCTCACTCCCCAACTCATTTTTTTTAAATGAGGAAAATTATGTTTGTTTGAAATTCAATTTTATGTTGTTTGTTTGTTATGTTGTTTTGGTGAAGTCAGTAATCAAATCAGTTGTTCCAAATATTCGTTGACGTGATCATCATTGAATTAAATCATTTTTCCCAGTATTTCCCGCTTTCTTCGACTCCAATGCAATTGAGTTTTATTCCAGCTACTTACAGTCTGGGTTCAGATGTTTACCATCCTGTATTTTTCCAAGATGAATTGAGATTATTCATGGCAACAGGTTGATGAGTTTTCCAGACACCTCGCAGTGAAAGTAGGCCGGGTTCAGCAGGAGAAGGACGGCCTCACGTTACGCCGTTACACCGCTTTGCTTTTTTTTCCCGAGGCCACGCGAGCTTCCGTAGGTCGGCCCACTAACATGGCGGAGTCCGTGTGCTAACGTGAGAGTGACGGCTTCTTCTGATGAGAGGAGGCAAAACGGCCCGCCCGCCCAAAAAAAACCCCACCATCAATCCGGACGGAGTTCCGAGTAACACGAACCTGTCATCGTGAGGAGACACGCGTATTCCGGTGAGATTTATTCGGCGACGGCAACCAGTTAATGTGGTGGGGCATTTTGTGGGCATGACGATAACATGTTGACGAATTCGCTCGGAGCCAAGAAACACGTGAAAAGCGGTCCAAATGCGACGTTTGGAAGGAACCACAACTCTCCCAAATCTCACAAATTCGACATTTTGCTGGTTTTAGAAATGCCGCGCGGCATCTTAAACCGGACACAATGTTTACAAAGTGTATTGTGCTCTTGTCAGGATACTTTTCACATTCAGGATTTTTTGGGGGTGTAAGCACTGTTTCGTCTCGACTATGTAAATGTGCTCATGTCTTCAGATATGTTAGATGGTGTCAAATTTTGGTTTGGTTTGAAATGTCACCTCATAGAGCCCGATTGTTTCCTGCGTAGTTGAACTCTCAATGTGAAACGTAACCCTCATCCTGAAAATGTTCATCAGGTCAAAACCTACGACAGACCATGGTGCCAAAATAATTGACCGGTAAATCCTTAAAAATGAATGGTTTACAGATGATTTGATTTGGAAAACAAAATGCACTCGAAGTGGGAGGAGACTGTTACAACAAAAATTGACAAAAACAGTTACTTGTATTAGTGAGGCGTCTAAATGAAGACATCGTGCTAACTTGCAACATTCAACTTTTTACAAAATCATGGAAAAGCTAGTGAGACCTTGTAACATGAAAAAAGCTAAAACGACATGACATTTTCATGACAAATATTTAAAATGACAAGTACGATGTGCTGTCTTTCAACAATGTTTTCTTGTCACCCACTGAATTGGGCCATGCAAAATTTTTTTTAATTAGATGACATGGTGGGCAAATTGAAAACATGCAGCAGGCAACAAGTAGCCCCACAGCCAGACTTTGGATACTGCGACAGTCAATCAAGTTTGTCTGCATTCAATGTACCTTTCTTGTCGTGTTTGTAAATTTCCCCAGTGTGGGACAAATAAAGGATTATCTTATCTTATCTTTGATATGTCCCGTCACTTGCCCAGGTGTTGTAACTTTATGCTAGTGCGGCCCGCTCGGCTGTTCCTGCGCAACTTCACCCGCCTTTGCCTGCACCCGCCCACCGCAGCGCCTCGGTGGTGCGTGGGTTGTGCGATGGAACCCCCGAAAACAGCTAATTCCGACCCTGCGATTAGCGTCGCCAAGCCAGCGATGGTCAAGAGCCTGGAGGAGTCACCTCTTATCGGGCTTCTACCGGGAGAGACGGTGGTGAAGGAGGGAAAGGCCTCCATCTTGTTTCCCAGTGCCAACGAAGTGTTTTACAACCCGGTCCAGGAGTTTAATAGAGATTTAACGTAAGTATAAGTAGTATTTTTACAAACGACAAAAGACAATTTAGTCGCCCTTAAAACTAAGACGTGTTTTTGCAAAAGTCAATAAGAATTTCGAGCAGGGGTTTCAAAATCAACGTGTGTTTGGGCCTCTTTCCAACGGTTAGTTTTGGTGTGTATGGGGTGCATCAAGCATTTAACAAAAAATGCGTTCAACTAATCCAATCTTGTAACTATTCATCATCGAGGAAAAAGAAAAAGCACGACATTGTTAAAACTAAAAGGGAGGGAAGGGGGGTGGCATAAAAGTCACATAAAATGTTGGTATCAAGTAAGGGGCTGCAAAATATCCTTCTGCGGGCCGCAAATGGCCCCAGGACCGCAAGGCCTTGACCCAAAATTTAGAGTCTTTGATAACTCTTTGTGAACGTCAAAGAATTTAGTCTTTCAGGAACAGTTCATTGTTGCGACTTGTCCAGTTGTGCAGTGATCACGGAGTTCTCCAGAGAAGTGCTGGCTCAGCGCGGCGTTAAGATCCTGGTGCCCGGTGAGAAGGAGCGAGTTGTGGTGTCGCTGTCGGATGAACCCAGCGAGGCTGACCCGCAGGAGGGGAAGACCAACGTCGAGGGGGACAGCGTTGTCACGGCGACGGCAGGGCAGAAATGCCAGGTAAAATTCCAGTCAACCCCCTTTGGGGATCCGCCGCATATAGTCAAATGTTTGTCATTGCTGCTGTTAATTGTTAACTGCCCAAATTATCTGGCAGGACTCTTGTCATGCGAGCTTAACCTAAAGTTGCTCGTGTAATGCAGACCCGACCGACCAGACTCGGTTTTTGCCACGATCATGTGGAACTTGCTTGAAAGTTGAAGGTTCAGACTTGCCCGTTTGTGATTCAGTCCCACCGCAGGTTTTGAATGTGTTTGGGTTTTCTGCCATTTTGTGTTTCCAGCACGGGCTCCGCATCCTGGAAGGCTTAGCGGCGTCGGGTCTGCGCTCGGTGCGTTTTGCGTTGGAAGTGCCGGGCCTTCGGAGCGTCACCGCCAACGACTTCTCCTACAAAGCCGCCGCCCTCATCGCCAGGAACGCCGAGTACAACAAGGTGGGCGAGATCCTTCAGGCCACCTGCAAGGACGCCAGGTAGGACCGCCTGTTACGTGCTCGGACATTTTGTCGGTCATTTCTGAGGAACGACGTGAGATTTATCGTTTTCCCAAGGGGAAAAAAAATTATGCTCACATTGTATTGGGGGGGGGTAGTTTTGTCACCGGTTTTGCCCGGGTCATTAAAAAGTTTGACAAGTCATTCAATTGATTTTGCAAAGAATTAAGGCCTTGAATGACATTAAAAAGCTTTGAATAGGCACGAGCCCACAAGTTCCTTCATTCATTCATTTTTTGAACCGCTTGCTCCTCACTGTGGTCGCAAGGGGTGCCGGAGCCTTTCCCAGCCGTCTTCGGGCAATAGGCGAGGGACACCTTGAATCGGTTGCCAGCCCATCGCAGGGCACACAGAAACGCACAATCATTCGCGCCCACACTCACACCTAGGGACATTCATTTTGAGTGATCAATCAGCCTGCCAAGCATGTTTTTGGAATATGGGAGGAAACCGGAGGACCCGTAGAAAACCCACGCAGGCACGGGGAGAACGTGCAAACTCCACACAGGGAGGCCGGAGCTGGAATCGAACCTGATACCTGTGCACTGTGAAGTCGACGTGCTAACCACTCGACTACCGGGCCGCCCAAGTTCCTTCATGTTCCAATTCATTTTAATTAGAAAAGAAACATTTGCAGTTCCTGTCACCGATTTTCTCATTCATATGCAGCATGCTTATGTACGAGATGCGAGGGAAGAACGATCGCTACGACGTCATCGATCTCGATCCTTACGGCAGCCCAGCTTCATTCCTGGACGCCGCCGTGCAGTCTGTCAGCGATGGAGGTGTGTGTGTGTGTGTGTGGGGGGGGGGGGGGCTGTCGTTTGTTGTTTGAATTCATCGTAACGATGATCAAGTATTATCGACTCAAATCTTTTTTGTCTGGCAGGCCTGTTGTGCATCACGTGCACCGACATGGCCGTGTTAGCGGGGAACAGCGGCGAGACGTGCTACAGCAAATACGGCTCCGTTTCCATCAAAGCCAAGTACTGCCACGAGCTGGTGAGCGTCAGTCAAAAAGGGAGCCTCGTTAGTCCTGGAATGGCTTCACAGTATGTTTTAATCTGTCAAATCAATGGCGTGTGATGCAGCGCGATGAAAACACACCAGAATTCACTTGTATTATCATTGAAAGCATCTTTTTTTTTTTTTTTTTTTTTTTTAGCCCGCAATCATTTTTCAAATTTGATGCGACTTTGTAAAAGGACAATTCGCACCTGCCGCATGTCATAGCATTGCACATCCCAGAGCGTCTTGCCCTCCGCAGGCTCTGCGCATCATCCTGCACAGTTTGGACCAGCGGGCCAACGCCTACCAGCGATACATTCAGCCGCTGCTGTCCGTCAGCGTGGACTTCTACATTCGGGTGTTTGTGCGCGTCTTCACGGGTCAAGCCACCGTCAAAAACTCAGCCAGGTACGGAATATCATGAATGCGATGCGATACCAAGACAATCATTGCGGATCTGGATAGCCCGAGTCAGTGCTGCCAAGATCAGATGAGATATGACTTGATGTGGTTTGTTTGCGACATCATGTGATCACGTGAGTGTACCGTGATGGGAGGCAAAAGTGGAAGAAAAACTGTATAAATTATTTTGGCTCATCTAGAGATGTACGTCTTGTTCAAAAGCAAGGTCGCGGTGGCATTTAGCTTTCTGCGGTTCGTTGTCACGAAGGCCCATTTCACTATTTGGTGTGTGTGGGGGGGGAGGGGTGATCTGGTCGTGATGGAATTTATGTTCTAAAGTTGTTCGTTGTCAGCAAAATTGGCCAATGGAAAATGAATTCCGTGAAATCGAGACTTTGAAATGTGAACGTCATAGGAGTGGAAATGTTGTAAACGGGGTACGTTGAAAAGAGAGGTTCGACTTTAACTCGATACGGGACGATACGCTTTGTGGGATTTTCAACGGTATGAACAGGTGCATGTCGTAATTTTGCCATCCGTCATGGCCCTCGCCAGCACAGTTAAAAGCAACAGTGCCGTCTAGAGGAGTCCAAAACTATCACAAGTGCTTCATGAAGCTTCAGTTGGCCATCACGAGTTGAAAGTTAAACGGCGAACCGATGCGTTGCAGCAAACAGGCTCTGATCTACAATTGTGTCGGCTGCGGGTCTTTCCACTTGCAGAAGATGGGCAGGAGGACCGACAACGGCAAACAGTGAGACGTCGTGGAACTTGGGACTTGTTCTTTGAGTTTCTTCGGCTGACTGTGATTTGTCCATTTCAGTATGAAGTACTCGGCAGCCACTGGACCACCGGTGGGACCAACATGCGAGCACTGTGGTCAGAGGCATCAGGTGAAGATTTTGACTGCTTTTTGTGCAAGTCACTCAAAATGGGTGGGAACAAATGAAACGTCACAGTCAGCGTCTGCCCGATGGGGCTGGAGGTGGGGCACATTTTAGCCTAAAAGAAAAGATTCTTTTTTGGAATCGTTTACTCCACTAAAAAATATGTATGATTCAATTTTGTTGTGCTCTGTGGTGATTGACAAAATGTTTTTGGCCTAAAATTTATTTTGTGTCGTGTAATTTAAACAATTTTGAATTGTGCCTCACAATTTTTTTTCAACCTATTTCAATTTCAGCTTTAAATGTATTAAAGTAATGTCATTTTGAAGTTTTAAATTTTCAGTGACATTTTTTTCATTTTACAGTGTTTTTTGTTTAAAAAAAAAAAAGGTGTGATATTTAAAATACATATATTTTGTCATACTTTTTACATTGTGAGTCAGTTTTATTGAATTGTATTATTTTACTTATTTTTCCCCCAAAACATTTTCAAACCCCAAATTAATTTTGTAGATTGTAATTTTCAATGTTGAGAAATTATTATTATAAGATATTGTGATTTTTCTTTTTAACCCAAAATAGAATTTTGATAAATTTTTCAAAATTAATTATTTATGTAGATGAATTTGCTGAATTTGAATCTTGTATTTCTGATTTTTTTACTATTATTTTTTTTTATAATTATTTTTATTTTGAACAAATGCATTGAACTTTGTCGTACGCCCGCACTCAACGCTTCATCTGTCGCGTGTGGCCTCTTCTCAGGTGGGCGGTCCGATCTGGGCAGAAGCCATCCACGACCGGCCCTTCGTCCAGAAGGTTCTGAGCGCCGTTTCTTCCAACCCGTCTCGCTTTGAGACATCCAAGCGCATCGAGGGGATACTGAGTATGGTGACTGAGGTAATTTTATTTTATTATTTTTTTCGACACGCTGTTCCCAACTTCCCGTCAGCGTGACGCCACCTGCTCGTTTGTGATGAGCAGGAGCTGGAGGACGCGCCCCTTTACTACACGGTGGATAGTCTGAGCAGTACCATACACTGCAATACGCCACCTTTGCTGCAGTTCAGGTACGCAACGTGAACCCAACGTTTGGGTTCCGCCGTGCGACGAAGCGTCACTTGGTGACGATTCTACGTGAGACAGCATGGTCTGAATATGGAAGAAATTGCTGACTTTTCAAAATGTGTCCAGGAAGAGTGCGCATTTGTCCGAGATGATAGTTGTTTGCAGGTTTGGGTTTCAAATTAGGTTTAGAGTTTTAAACTAAGGTGTCAAATCAAGGTTGCAGGCTCCAACGAGGTTTTCAAATCTGGTTTAAGATTTCAAATGATCATTTTGTAGGGGTTAGGGTTTTTAATGAGGGTTTCAGTCCTGGGTTAGGGTTTGACACAAGGGGTTCAAATGAGCCCTGTCTGAGGGTTTCAAGCTTGGGCTAAGGCTTCAAGCAAAGGTTAGGTTTCACTTTATTTTTTTCAACCAGGGTTCAAGTTAGAAATTTGAGTTTGCAAAAGCATTTTAAAAAATTACAAAGAAAATAGGAATAAACTTGCTCAAAAGTATAACTAATTCAAATGAAGCGGGTTTGAAAACAAACTACAGTGATCCCTTGCTATTTCGCGGCAGTTCGTTTATCGCGGCTTCGGTACATCACGGATTTTTCAAACATATTCATTAAAAAAAACTTTTTTTTTTTTTTTTTTAAAGTCCGCAAACGGTCCGCGAGAAGCAGCGAAAGTCAGCAAAACAGCGAGTCACATCGAGCAACATATACTGTACTACGTGTATATGTTTACTGTATTTTCTTATTCATACATGTATACAGCATTAAGTAATGTTAATTATTACAACATTTATTTCTACATGCACGTATAGAATTAAATTTGGCCTTATATTTTTTTATACTCATACACATGTACATGTACTTATACGGTGGGGTAGGAGGGGTCGCTACTTTGCGGATTTTCGGTTATCGCAGGTGGTTTCGGTCCCCATTAACCGCGATAAATGAGGGATTACTGTATTCTAATCCTGTTAGGGGTCACTCATCTGTTGCTTGGGAGAATACGGGGCTCTTTAGCGGGCGGGCGTGCCAACTTGTGCTCGATACTTTTGACTGAGTATCTCTGAAATGTTTGCCGCCTCGTTAAGGAAGCGTTAACTCGTGTTCAGATCTGCGTTGCTGCACGCTGGTCACAGAGTTTCCCTCTCGCATGCCTGCAAAAATGCCATCAAGACGGACGCACCGCCCGCCACCATCTGGGACATCATGCGCTGCTGGGTAAGATGCTTTTTCTTCTATGCTACCTGTTAGTGTTATTTTGTTTTATCTGTCGAAAAATCGTCACATCTTTTAGGTGTATTTTTTTTAAACACTTTATTATGCCCAAAGATGCCATCAGGTGGCGCCTGGATAATAGGAAAGTTGTAATTGGTGTCAAGGATGTACTGCGTGTTGAACTTGGCAGATACATCTCAACTGTTGAAGGTCTTTGTATTTTCGGCAGAAGCTAAGTTTAGCTCGGGTTGTTGTGGAGAGTCTTCACCACAGGTGTTTTTTTTTTGACTCGGCTGAAATCAAATCGTCGCTAAGTTATGAGTTTTCAAGCGTGTGAAATCTGTCCGTGGATTCTGTAGTCTGAACTGCAACAGGTGGTTGCGTGGGTTCATGGTACCTTCTGACAGCTAGAAGAGCATTTATTTGTTCCGCCTCTCATTGTACGTCGGAGAGATGAACAAATATAGAATTAAAAAAAAAATTTTTTTTGCTTTGAATAATAATATGCAGACTGTTAATTGAAATAGAATCACAATGTAAAGTGGTTGAGAATCTATTCTCTACTCTCCCATGATACTTAAGCCTTGGCGGAGGGCTTTAAAAAAAAAAAAAATCTCAAGCTAATTTGTGTCCTGTCCGCAGGAGAAGAGCAACCCGGTGAAACGGGAGAAGCTCTCGGAAATGACGCCCGCCTTTAAGATCCTGTCCACCGAGCCCAGGTGAGACGAAATTCACAGATGGGCATTTGCTCCATCGGCCATTTTGTTCACTGTATTTTTTTTGTTTTCAGCTTTGAAGCGTGTTTCACCGTCCGGGCCGACGCCAACCCCCAGTCCCGTCAGCGCCACCTGACCCGCTTCCAGGAGAACCCACAGGCCTTCTGGGGACCTAAAGCCAGAGCAAAAGCAGGGTAATAAAACGATCCCTAGCCACTGTGTTCGTACTGCAAGGTGTTCAGGTCTCCACAAAGTACAAATGTGTCTTTTTGTCTTCTGCTTCTGCTTGGTTGTGTTTGGGCCCCCTAGTGGCGGCATCTCCAACAACCTGCAGGAGAGGCGCATGAAGAACCAGAATAAGCGCAAGGGCCAGATTACAGACTCGTCTCAGCTCAAGAGCTTTCCCTGCAAAAAGTTCAAACAGGTCGGTTCTCCCGTGTACAAGAATGATTTGTCGGTGCCTTTCACACTGAACTCGGCTGGTCAACGTTTGTCTTTGTTTCAGGGCACGTGCACGTATGGCGACGAATGCTCATACTCGCATGACCCCGACTGCATCACCGAAGAGAAAATGGAGTGAATTAAGACAATTTTTTTTCGTAGTTATTTTAGAGAGGCGGTAAAGTCAGTTGAGTTTCACAAGCCAAAAAAAATTTTTTTTTAATTACTATTGTTTTTTTTTTGGGCTCTGACTGTTGTAACGGTCCAATAAAGCCTGACTTATAACTTGAAATTTGTCAGTGGTCATTTTTAGGATACCTCATTGGGTAACATTGCAAAAGCAAAAATTCTGCCTTTGCAAAGATAGTATTGCTCAGTTTGCATTAACATAGAGTAGTACTGATTTAAAAAAGAAAAGAATTTTTGGTGCTCTTTGATTGCGCAGGTGTTCCTAATAGTGTCCAGCAAGTATGAAGGAACACAACATTTTGAAGAGTGGAATAAAAAAGTGGAATATGTTGGGCAACTAACAAGTAAGAATGATTGACTTTTATTTCCCACTGCATTTTTTGAATAATATAAAATCAATATAAAAGCATTTATCACATTAGGTGAAAAATGGTAGCTCATGTCACTTTTCTTCTCGTGTCTCATGAGGTTTTGTGGCGGTGTAGTTTTTCCCCAGTTTCGTGGCTCAGGAGTTGCTGGAAAATGGCCGCCACATTTTCATCTTGACCAAGCCGGCGCAGGATTGGCTATCTGAGATTCGCTCTGAGCAGGAAGGTTCGGATTTCCATCGGGCGCAACGTGACCTCCCACGTGGAGGCGTCCTTCAATGACTTTTTCATCTGCTTTTCAACTGGAGAAAAAATAAAAATTAAAAAGGAAGGGGGGGGGGGAGACAAGATTGCCTCAAGTCATGTCACCACGTACCAGCCTGCGGTCTCCAATCGAAACGCTTCATCTCTTCTTTCCACTGATTAGCTGACAGGTTGAGTTCGGACACGCCCGTCACCTCCAGAGTGGAAAACAGCTTCTGCGCGGAAGCAAAATCGCCAGATGACGCTATAAAGGTATACTTTCAGAATTCAAAGAACCTGAGCATGTGTCGTTTCTCAATGTAGGAATTGGGAAAGTAGTAAATAACCTGCAGGTCGACCGTGACCGGTTGTGAGTTGGCTTTGCTTTCCCAGCTCTGGAACTGATGCTCTAACCTGAGCAGGACCGACTTGTCGTCCCACTGGCTCAGTGTCAGGAGATGGACAGCAGGGGGCAGTGCAGCCTGTAGTCCTGAGAACTACATTTTTATTTCTTGCTTTTCGTCAAAGTAAAATACAAGTGAAGGGGGTGGGTGAATTCAGGAAATCATAACTTTATGTGTGGGGGGGGTATTCTGAGACACAATAGCCGGTGAGTAAAGAAAGATATTTTCCATTTCCATCACTCACCTCCAGTCTCGTATTTGGGTGCAGGTGGCCCTCAGTAAAAGTGAGCAGCGGCTGCAGTACCGCCTCCTCGGCTAGGGGGCGGTGCGTGTCGGCGGCGCTGGCCGGGTGGTCCAGGTAGAGCAGCAGGCGGCCGCGCACAACCAGACCCTCTGGGAAGACGTCGGAAGTCTCGTTGAGGGGTTCGGCCACGCCGCGGACGTCGTCGTACAGCAGCCGGCGGTGGAGCTGTTGTTGGGGCGACGCAACTACATGGATGTGATGTCTGGGTGGTGTTTCTTGGTCTTATAGTTTTTAATTGGCATGTTATTTTTGTGTGGTTATGCGTGCGAGTTGCTTTCCATGGTTTCATGTATTGGATTGTGTGGGGTTTTTTTTTTTCATTTCTTAACCTGTTTATCATCATGTGTTTGTGTGTTGTTTTTTGTTTTTTTTAGGTGTGTGTGTTTACACGTGTATCCGTCTGTGTGTTTATGTATGTGCTTGTGTGTGTGAGATGATGTGTTTTTAGTTTATTTCTGTGCTTGTTTGAGCATTTACTTCACTGTTGTGTTCATGTGTGTGTGTGTGCGTGTGTGTGTGGAATGTGACCATGATCTCCAGGGAGCCGTTTTGGATGCTGCCTCCACCCTGAGAGCGATCTGTCACCACAGTGAGTTGATCCTTGTCATCCTGGCAACACACACACACACGGACACGTTTCTACAAAATTTTACAAATGATTGTGCGTGCGTTATGTAAAACATTTGAGGGGTTGCAGATGGTTACCATGTCCCAAGCGAGGTGTCAACGATTGACGTCAGACATGCTCATGCCACTCAATTAAAGCCGCATTTTTAGATTCAATACAGTGCTTTTTAAGGCTTTTTGAGTATCCGTTGAAACATTGAAGATCACTCCGTTGGAGAGAACAGGAAAAGGAAGAGACAAACCAGGAAATGAAACGGACAAGCTGCTGTGTGAGTTCCTGGTTCAGGAAAACTCAAGAAACTTGACTGTTACCCCCAAATGGGAAAAAGAGACGTTGATTCAATATGACTAACTGGGGACAAGCTAATGCTAGCAATAGCATTATGCTAGCATTTGCAAAAACTTGAATTTCAAGTCGCGGGGTAGCCAAGCTGTTAGCTTCGCAATTAGATGAACATTTCCATTTTCACATGTTCAACGTAGCACCCATAGCCTAGCTTAGCTTAGTTTAACTCATTCAATGCCAAGGACCTTTTTTTTTTTTTAAGAATCCAGACATCCAATCCCAGGTTCGTGTTTGTTCATTTGTTCGTTTGTTTGTTTGTTTTTTTTAATTCACACGGTTGGGGAAAGTAGGGTCTGAAAATGGCTGGCACTGATTTATGATGTTCTTTAGCCCTATGCCTACATAGTTTGCTAACATTTAACAATCTGACTTTGTTTCCTGTGTCCGTGTCAAAATGATTTTCTTTTAAGCTTTGGGAAAATTGAACAGAAACGGGATATGCCCTCACAATGTGCACTTATCCATTCTACTGAGCACATGCAATGCACCTTGATGAAGGCACGGGAGTTGATCGGGTAGTAGTTTCCGGCGATGGGCTCTGACTGTTTCAGGTTCCAAGTGGGTCGAAAGTCTTTCCTGCGGGCCCGCAACAAAAGTCGTCACCGTGAGCACAATTGAACGTCTCCATTCAGTGTTCGCTGAATACCGATTAAGCACAGCTGAGAGTCGCTGGAAAGAACTTGACGACTTACTTCCTCTGCAGAACTTCTCTCCCGTTGGAGTCGGTGAAAAAGATTCCTGAAGACTTGATGTCCGTGTCCAGGCGAGTGATCACCTCCTTGCCCAAGTCGTCGCTGATGAAAGAAGATGGACGTGATTTCCCCAATGATCCCACGGACACAAATCGTAGGCCGGCCCCACTCACTCGATGGGAATCGGGCCCACGGTCCACTCGAGCTCTAAAACCCGGCTGTCAGTATGGAGACGAACCACCTGAGACGCCCACGGGGCGAACCACTGCCTCACCTCCTGCATCACTGACGTCTGAGAAGGGGAAAGACCATGCTAGTAGGACTTGAGCTGAGGTATGTTGCTGTTGGGTTTTTTTTTTTTGTTTTAGGGGTTTTTTGCTGTGTGTCCAAGAGAATTTTTCACGGGGCTCCTCTTGATTGACATGCCTCCCAAGTTTCATGTTTCTCGCCAGTATCGCGAAGTCACGAGCTTTGAGGGAAGAATTTTCCCAAACGACCCCGAAGGGCATGACGACACCACGTTCCCCCAAATGGAGCCAAAAATGGCTGCTTCGAACCACAATGCCAGCTTTGCGGTGTTTTTTTTGTTTTGTTTTCTTCCAGGCATGGCTTGTTGAGACTTTTTGGACGTCTACTTATGACAGACAGGCCTACGCAATTTTAGGTTGCTCACTGAAACTGGCTTGAGGGGCTACATTTTCCGACAAGTGCCTGCAATCCTGTAGTGGAGTTGTATTTATTTATTTATTTTTCAAGTCATTGAACTTTGCTGCCAGGCTCCACCCACAGGCAATGACGAAAGTAATGATTACGTAATTTACTGTTGCCAATAGGATATGTTGTTAACATTTCAAAATGGAAGACCTGTGCGTCCAGGCATGGCTTCTTGAGATTTTCCTGTGGATCTCCTCTAGTATGTACGTCGACTAAATATCACGTTAGCGACATAAAACTGGCTTCTGAATTCAAAATTTGAAAAAGCGTAACAATCCGTGCCTGTATTGTCTCCGTCTTGGCCGTCTTGCTGATGACAAACGGCGTGGAGGAGTTGGGTCGGAAGATGTACGCCCCTGAGGGCTGGTTGCTGTTTGAGTTGTTTCCGTCGCTGGCGTTGTACCTGCAAGCGTTGAGGTCACACAAATATTCATCATTTGGTTCACTTGATCGTGATGATGAGCTTTCAGAGACCTACCAGTAGAAGTTTTGTGTCAGGCTGATGCTCTGCTTGGTCTCCAAGTTGTCCAGGCCGCTCAGGAGGCCTGTCGTTGGGTCAAAGGTCACGCGTAGATACTGTAGATATATAAAAAAAAATCTGTTGTTCTGGTTGGACTGTACCTACATCCTGCTTCAAGAACATGACAGGTTGGATCTTTAAATAAAGAAATAAATGATAATAAAATTTTAAAAAAATTCCCTACTGTGACCTCATATTGTACCTTGTTCCAGATGGATTTGGGTACATGGTAGCCCGTAGAGACCAGCGGAGGCCCGTCCTGGAGCAGGGACACCGAGTAGGTGCTGAAGCCCAGCGGCGGGGCTCGGACCCGGAAGAGAAGCTCGTTGACGGCGAAGCCACGGTTCCTCCTCACGTCCCGCGTGGTCCCCGAGATCGGAATCACCTCGCAGTCCACGGCCTTGCCGTTAGCATCAGCCACCACATACGTTGTGCCGTTGACCGGAAGCCTGACGGGCCAGGAGACGGGCCGAGCCAGGGGGTTGAAGACGTTCACGGAGAACTGGAAGAGGCAGCCGTGCATCAGGAAAGTTGACGGCAAGAATCAAAGCCGGCTTTTTACCTTTTTGCTGGACTCGGTGATGGGACACACGCTGATGTTGAGGCTGTTGCAGTACACCCGCGCAGCAGTGGAGCCACTCAAAGCAGCGAGACTGTTGCTGACCACAACCTGGAGACGGGAAGAACCATCAACTGACAACGTTTCTGTCAAAATTGACGCATCAGAGAGACGACACGCATAAAATAGCCGACTGAGGGAAAAACCTCAAATTGACAGCTTCAAGGATGCGCAAAACCTCACTCAGACCCGAAACCCATCAAGAATCTTCACTCATGTGAAATTGGTATCGTTGGATTTTCACAATGTTAGTGGTTTTGGAGCCACAAAATCTCATCCAGACCCGAACCCCGTTGAGAGTCTACATTCCCACGATACTCAAGAAAATATCGTGCAATTGCTTTCGACAAAATGGGCCCGGAGATGTCAGCTATGAAACTTTCCACCCCGGTCCGGGCTTCCATACAGATGCTTTCTGCATGACGCGCCTGGTCGACTTCGTCCCTGCGTCAAGCTTTTCTGCTGTTCAGCCGTCACTGATACCACCAGAAAATTCCTTTGCATCTTACACGTCGGCATTGCCTTTCAAACCGAACACCGAAATAGAGGAAAAAAAATCCAGTAAATGCACATCTTTACTCAATGGGGATAGACTTGACATCTCCCAGACCTGAACCCCATTGAGGACCTCCATTAGCGTGCCGCTATTCCTGAAGTGTGACGTCCACTGTACCTGACAACGTTGCCAGCCGTTGGCAAGTCTCCGGGCGTAATCGTTGGCGACATGCTGCTTTTCGGTTCCTGACACGGCGTCGTGGTGCTGAGCTACCGCCATGGCTCTCCCTGGACCGGGAAGAATGAGCGGTCAGATTTGACAAAGGCAAAGGGAATCATTTTGACTTACTCAAGGTCAGACTGTCGCCCTTGCCAAAGGGTCCACTAGTAGAAGCCTGGCCGCCGAGAACCTCCAGCTGGTTACAGGTCTAAAAAAAAAATACTCACATTTGAGTGGTTTCCAGTTTCCAGAATCTGGATCTGATCCAGGAACCTACCTGCAGGTTGCTGTTGCTGAGCCTCTCATAGCGCTTCAGGGCCGGCCTACTGCTGAAGTAACCCGTCCAGAAGTCGTGGGCGTCATCCGCATACGGAAAGAAGTCATCGGTCTTGAGGGCCCTGTGCGGAAACCCAGAACGGTTCTACGCCGTCCCCCCGCTTGTGGGCTAGCATTTGGGTCCTACCAGGAGAGGTTGGCCCGATGGAGCTCTTGGAGGTAACAGGAGGGCGTGGAGTAGAGAACGTTGACGCGGCTTCCGTTGGACTGCCGGGCGTTGACGTAGCGGATCAACTTGTCCAGGTTCTTGTACCACAGGTTGGCGTTCTCGTACTGGAAGTCCGAGCCCATGGTCATGATGATGTGATTGGACTTGTACACCAGAGACTGGGCCGGGAGGAAGACTTGATTCTCACCACATAGCGACAGTTTCTCTCCATTAAGACTTTAGAATTCCTACACGATCCATGGTCGTTATGTGTGATAGGGGTTCGGATTTGGAGTGAGCCCTCAGAAAAAATTCCTCCTCTTGGAGGGGTTCGTGAAGCCCCGCTTCAAGTGCTCTCACCTGACTTTTTGCGATGTTGAGGAAGCGTTCCACCACGTCATTCACGTTGTAGTCCTCCAGGTCGGGATCGTCCTTGATGGGTGGGTCGTCGCAGGACTGGTCCCAGCAGAAGCCCTCGGGGGGGTTGTACCCATTGGGAAGGATCCCTGTCAGGGCGGGAAAGACCGGGGGTGTCAAAACTCGCTGGGGTTGCCCTCAGGCCGCCTACTCAGGTGAAACCACATCACTGTACAATCTCAAATCGCAGTTTAGGATGTACAGTCCCTTGGTTTTATGCTCGTGGTTCAACTCACACATCACAAGGAAACAAAATGACCTGCATTTGATTGTCATTATTTCTAGGATGAGAAAAGCCGTGAAAGATCGGATCACGCCCACAGGCTGCCAATTTGTTCTGTTACCGGTGAAGAGGTCGGCCAATGGTGGGCTGATGCTGTCAGACGCCCTCCACAGCAGCTCCTGCTCTTTGGCCCGCATCCGCCGGGACCTGTCCTGGTAGTCCACTCGCCCGAAGAAAAAGCCGTCGTAACCCATCTGGAGCAGGACATGGGTGACTTTTTCAAGGATTTTTTTTCCCTCCTCAAATTGAGGTCGAGGCGGTATTATTTTGACACTCAAGCGGTAAAGTTTGCAGTGATGAAAAAAAAACAAAACACCTGTGGCTGCAATCATCGGTTTAAGTTGATCATCACTCGTTTGAATTGATTGTAGATTAAAAAAACAAACATCAAAACATCGAACCGGTGACATTTCATTTTTGCCAATGCTCTATCATCCGTAAGTCATGTTAGCAATGTAGCGAGCTGCCTTGGTATTCCTTGCTGCTTTTGGCAGAAACGCAAGGGCGGAGTTAAGCGAGGCTATATTCAAGACTTGCAAACAGATTCAACACTACATTGTCAATCTTAAGGCATGTGATTTTTTTTGTTTGTTTGTTTGTTTCTACCTGCGCAAACATGGAGGCGTGCTCCCGGGCGTGTCCAAAGGGATCAATGTGCCAGGCCACCCGGGGCCGACCGCAAGGCCCGAAGGTCTGGTTGAGGAACCTGAGGCCCATGGTCATCTGGTCCACAACGGCGCTGTAGTGAGTGGTGGCCTCGTCGCTCATGCACCAGCCGCCGTTGATGAACTCCAGTCGGCCTGGGGTAAGGAAGGGGATGCAAGGTGGGAGGGGGCGGTGGGCGAGAGGCGTTCCCCAGGATTGTTCCGGTCGAGGGAATCCAAGCGGGGACGCACCTTGGTTGACCAGCTGCTTGACCGTCCGCTGCATGTCGGAGCTCTGGCGGCGCCACCAACGGTAGAAGAAGGCAGTCTCCACGTAGATGAACCTTCGGTCGGGGTTCTTCCTCAGTTCTTCCACCACAGAGTCCAGGATGTACTGCACGCCGGCGTGCTGGATGTCGTTATGGTCTACACACCAACAAGGACGCCTGAAAACGGCCTGCATTTTGCGCACATCTCTTGCTAAAAGGACGTCACTCTACTGGGAACAACTTTCAACTGAAAGTTGAAGAAAACGGTACAATTCTGACTGTGTTGAAAAACAACAGTGAGCTGCTACGTTTTTCGACATGATTTGCTCCTGTTTATTTATTTATGTTCAACAACTTTTTCCATTTTTTTCTGCCCTCGTTGTTTTTGTCTAGTGCAGCACGTTGTCATCATCACACTAATAGCATATGCAATTCATTTAGTCATCTTTAAAAATTAAAAGTAAGGTTCCGCTACATGTGGGAGTTTTTTCACGTCAACATCGTAGCTTTCAGTTATGGTAAAATCTGTATTGCACAAGGTCAAACTTAAAACATGAAAACGGAAAAAAAGTCAAAACATTTTAAAAAATCTGGGTCAAAAATATGCAGAGAGACACATAAAACCCTCCCGAATTAAAACTGGCTGTTGATTAATCAATTATGTGATTGTTTTTTTTTTTTCATTTATATAATTTTGGGAGAACTTTTTTTCAATTTTGTTTTAACATTTTTGAACAAAGTTTTCCTGTGAAAACATGATGATGGTGAATCATGAGCTGTTGCACAGAGGATAATGATCATTTTATGGTTCGTCTTTTAGCACACAGGTGCATGTGCGCACGCGCTGTTCACACCTCCGTAGAAGTACTGGTCCACGGTCTTGAGCCAGCCCACGTCGTCGTGCGTGTGCGGAACCAGGTGGACGTTCAGCATGGACGCCTTTGTAGCGTGACAGGACTGCAAACAAACAAATGAGTATGTACGCACATCCCAACATAAATAGCAATAATGCACATACAAACAACTAATAAAGGAGTGTGTGCGTATATGTGTTTTTTTTCCACAACAAAAACAAACAAATTGACCTTGCCGGCTGTGTGTTAAAACCTCACACGGAATTTGTCCCTGTCGTTGGAAGCGACAGTGTCACAAAAACATCGCTTTGGTATGTCACAATGTCCAGACACTCATCGAGCAACATGATTGGATCATTTATCTCAAGTCACGCTGGAGGGGGAAGGTTGGTCAAACAACACCTTTGACTTCTTGACACTCCCTTTCGAACTGTTGCTACTTTTTTTGCTGCATGTTCGAAATAAACATTTATTCAATCAATATGAAGTATGCAATAGTGCAGTCATAGTGATCAAGAACAGAATCGTGCAAATCATCAAGAGTGATGGTTGTGTTCAATATACGAGGTTCGCATTGTTTTATTTAAAAATTTAAAATGGAACTCTTATTATTATTTGAGGAAAAAAGATGTGTGATTACACATCCAATCTAAACAGCGATCAATATCATCCGCGACAGCATAACAGTTTTCATAAAATGGTTAGACCTAACCGAAAAAATGAAGCGTCTGCGTGTTTATTTCCAGTTCACAGAGCTTGAATGGACGATTTTAGTCATAAAATGACTGAAAAGTCGTTTTTTTTCAAGTTTCCTTTCAAATATATGGCCTTGAACGCGGCATGATGTCACAAAAAAAAAGCGCCCAGAAGTGTCTCACCTGATAGCCGCATTTGTCCTCGCGTAGATTTTCGTGGCGGTCGACTGGCAAACTGAAACAAATTTCACAGAGGACCAAAAGGAGCGAAAGGAGCCGACAGCAGCCCGCCGCCATGTTGGCAAATGAAAGTCAAAGTCATGTGATGTGTGTTTACGTTCCAGGTGTCATGTGACATCGATTTCCTGACCCCCAATCTTGTCTGGCGGGCTTTAATCGGTCGATTGTTAATGACGTATTTTTCATGACCATTTAAGTTTGAAGACACAAGCAAGGCGCGTTTCACGAACATATTCACGTTCGTTAATGTTCAATATAGTTTGCTCCCTGTCTCTACGAAATGCCACACGGAAAACAAAATATTTATACTTTGGGAGAAAAATATAATTTACGATATTCGTCATAATTGTAATATCTAGACAATAACGGTTGCGTTTTTTCCAACTCTCAGAACTCACGTTACTGACTTTATTTCAACAAGAAAGTCATAATTTCCTTTTGGAGAAAAAGTAGGAATACCGTATTTCACGGATTCATATTTTTCTTTTGAAATAATACTCTTACAAGAATTTTAAAAACAAAAGTCACGCTGTTACGAGAAATCAGTTTGCATCCAAAAAAGAAAAGTGTCAATTTCATGTCAGAAATTGTACTTTTTCAGGTAAAACGTGTTATTCCACAAGTCATACTTTTGAAAAAACAAAGATGAGCGATTTTACCCTTAATTACAAAGAACAACATACCCCGATAAAACACGATTTTATTCATGTAATATTACTTTTTTCAAAAGGACATGACACATGTAGCCTCGCCACATTCCCGCATTTTCCTTGAAGATTTGACTCTCCTACTTTTGCAAATTTTTAATCTCAGAAAATATATGACGATATTCTCCTAAAATGAGAAGCATAATCTTAATTTCTTGTTTTGTACCCAGTACTTCGACCATCAATACCCATTGAGAATAAAAAAAAACGAACATTTGAGGCATTTGTGGATATTTTATTATTGTTATTATATGCACAAGAAGCAAACATGTTGGTCAACGAGTAGCTTTCAAACAAGACCATGAGGAATAAAGTGTCGCACAGCGCTCCCTGTCGGTGAACGTAAATGTAACCGTTGCATGTGAAATTATTGCATATTTGTCTTTTTCATCATGCGTTCTGTATACAGATTTGATGAACAGTTGAAACTCCATTTTTTGGGTTGAAAAGGCATCACTCAGTGCTCGGGCACCTCATCTCAGTTTTCAAGAGCGTAAAACGTACATGAGCTTGTTATTTATTTTTAACCCAGCGGAACCTCTCATATCCAAACTGAAAACACTTACAAACTATAATCCTCTGGAACATTAAATACTTTGGGTTAAAGTTGTGTTTTGGAGATGTAAAATTTCAAATTTATGAGAAGAATTTCGTGAGATTTTATGAGAAGAATTTTTTTTAGGGGCAATTTTTTAATCACATTTTAGGGGGTTAAAAAGTCAGTCACAAAAGAATGCATTAGTTCTTTTTTTTTCCAGAAATAAAGTTGCAAGAAAATAGTCGCGGCGAAAAAAAAATGCCTTTAAATAAAGAAATAGTCGAACTCTTAAAAGAATAAAGTCACAATTTCCAAGAAAATGACACTTTTAAGTTAAAAAGGCACAATTTGGGAATGAAGGCAAAGGGAACGTATGAGAAAATATTTTTTGGGGGGATGGGGGGGTGGACAAAAGCCGTTTTATTCCAGAAAAGTAGCTATACTTTTTTTCAAAGAAAGAAATTACATCATATGTAATTGTTAAGTCATTTCTTTGACAAGTCGACGACGCGAATAGTGACGGTTGGCTTCAGCATTAAAAAGGTCGCAAAAATAAGACAGAAAATTTAAATAAAATTGAGGAAATTTATCTTCCAAGAAAAAAAGCGATGTGAGAAAAAATAAATTATATTTTGATCAAATCGTAATCCTAATAGAAAGAAAAAATGCCTGGATTTTTTTTTCTGATCACACGAAAATAGTCAGAATTTTGTCTGACTTCTGTGTGGGATTTCAGAGGTCCCACTGAACTTTTTATTTAAAGTGAGCCCTACTATGACGCAAAGCAAATATCCGCATGTCATTGACGCCAATCCGAAAAGATTTGAAATTGTCTTTGCATGCCACAAAATGGCAGCAAGGCACTTTTTCCCCCCCATGAGACAGGGCGAAATGAAAGTCCTCCTCTTCAGTTCAACATAGTTACCAAGTGGCCACCAAAGCTGCGCCAAAAGCAATATTTTTATACAAGCCATGCCAAACCGTGACTGTGGGGATTCACAGTAGTTTGAAAAATAAAAATTGGAGAGATGGTCACGGCCGTTTAGTACGCTGGAGGAGGGCAGAGGAGCAGAGTGGAGTCCAGATCCAGGCGGAAGGCCGGATAGATGGGCTGCGAGAAGGCACATCTGAAGGTGTGCAGCAGCACCACGCTGTCTGACACGCTGTAAAAGGACAACGCCCCCTTATGGCGCTCCAGGAAAACGCCGATGCGCGGGCACGGCGCTGCCGCCACGGTGGTCTTGCGGTTGTCGTGCCAGGCGGCGTAACCGGCGTGCGTACAGCGAAGTCGCCACGAGTTCTCGTTGCGGCCCAGCAGGCACGGTTTTCCGCCGCCTTTGCGTCCGATTCGCCTGGAAGTAGGGTTGAAAAATATCCGCGACTTAACTTCCAATGGAAATTGACCAGAAACTTTGAGGAAATATCCCCTCCTCCCACCCTTTACAAGTCTACCTGTAGGTGGCGCCGATGTCGATCCATCCGCCGCCGCGCCACTCGACCTCCCAGTAGCTGGCGTCGCCAAACTGGCCCTGACAGCACAGGACCTGAGCCACTGAGTCGAAACGTTGGGGGTGCGCCGGGTACGACTGAAGCTCCTCGCCGCAGTGGGCCCCCTGGCCCCCGTCGAACAGCACCAGTGTGGGGTGGGCCGTGTCCGGGTCCAAGGACAGATGACAGCAAACTGAGATAACCAACAAACAGGAAGTAAGCAACAAGGACAGCCCCAGCCCAAACGTCAACTTACCCCGGCCCAAGAACCGGAACACCAACCCTAAGAAGACTCCAACAACCCCCCCCCCCACCCCCTTTCCCTAAGAACTATAATAGCCTGGACAAGAACCTGAACACCAAGCCGAAGTAAAACCAAATGAGAACTCACAAAACAATCCTTACCCACCCAAACCCCAACAAGAACTTGAACCTTGACACCTAACAGCCAGCTAACCCCAACAAGACCTCTGACTGAACCAGGCATGTCCAGCTCAGATCCTCGAGAGCTGCTGTCCTGCGTCTTTTATGACTCGCTCCCCATCAGCAAGCAATGAAGACGCCTGATAACGAACCTGGTCATTTGAATTAGGTGTGTTGAAATTGAGAGACAGCCAAAACAGGCTGCAAACCCAACAAGAACCTCAACCCCCTCACCGAACAACCCCAACAAGAAACCCAATTGTAACCGAACCCTGGAGGAGGACTTGTTTACCTTTGGGCAGTTGAAAAAAGTTGGACTCGACAACTGAACTTCTCTAAGCATCAAGTTTTATATTTAGCTTCACTCCAGTTGTTTTCAGATCTCGCATCTGAGCACCCGGGTCAGTTTACCGCGGCGGCATCACGAGGTCCAAACAACAGGATTTCAGTCTTTGTATCATGAAAAAGCAAAGCATTTTAAATACATCCGTGCCTTTGATTACCCGACACACAGTCAAGAACGTTTACGTTGTACGTTTGCGTATCACATGAAATGGGATGTTTCTAGAAGACTGCCCCAAGAGAAAGGAAAATCAGAGGCCCAAGAATGGAACCTTGCGGCACTCCAGACCTGAGAGGAACCCCAACTCGAACACTCCATTTTCTACCTGTGAGGTACCACCGAAACCACTGCCCGAGACAGAAGACTGGGATGGTCTACCCCGACCTTTAGCAACAAGCCTGACCTCAATGCTAACAGGACAAACGACAAGCGTAACACCACCCTTAAATAAGTAACCTAACCCCAGCTGTCACAAGCTTGCCAATGAGAACACGAAACCCCAAGCCCAAAAACATTCCCAGACCTTTCAAGAACCCGAATTCGAACCGACCACTTGATCACCTGTCTGGTGACCAAACAAGACGGCATCACCCCAAAAGCACAGACCGGGAAAAGCCTTTTGGGACCCCGATGAGGTGACAATCTGCAGTTGTGGGGACGAAAGACACCCGCGATGTCATCAGTTATTGATGAGCGACAAGGTGTCATCCTATCAGCACAAACGCTGGGTGACTTTCCTTAATCCAGACGTGACATTCTCAGGTTCCCTCCACTGCGTTCAGCGAGGTTCGTTTCGCCTTGCATCGCCCGTGAGGAGGCCACGGATAACATTTAATCACAATGAACGCTCATCCCCCTGACCCCCCCCCCTCCAAAAAGACGCCATTTTCTCAGATTTTGTCAAGATAAAAATTTGTCATATTGAGTCATAATTATATGATACATTCATATGAATTAAAATATACGGCTGAAACAGTCATCATGCTTTCAGAAGAGGAAAAACTGTTGGACGCTTCCAAATTTTTTTTTTTCAAAATAAAATAGTAAAATAACAAAAGTAGTATTAGTATCCCCCCCAAACAAGTTTTTTGTTTGTCATTTTGGGGTTTTTTTTTCCTGAGAAAAGTAAAAAACGGAGGTGATTGGTGCCTTGACTGACAAGGAAAAATTTGAACTTGAACTTGATGACAAGCATCACTTTGTCAGCTCGTAGGCAATTCCTCGAAAACGAGGTCAAGTGTGCTTGCTTCAAGCCGTTTCTTTCCACTGCCGTTGGATGTTTACTGTCAAACTAAACGTCAAACAAAGAAAATGACACGTTGTGTTTTCAAGTGTTATGTGAACATACAATGCAAAACGTCATAGCCCGGCGAACCAAACGAGCAGCATTCTTGTGGTTGTTAGCATATATAATATATATATTAGCATATTTGAACACAAAGAGTGCAGCAACACCTGTAGACACACAACAATAACCGGAGGCCTATATTGTTATTGTGATACTTTTTTGGGGTGATGAAGAAGAGAACTTACACCTGAGGAAGACGGCCCTCATCCTTTGGTCGGCCGGCTGCAGAAGCGGCAAGGACGGAGAGAACGACGAGGCAAACACTACGCACAGGAGGAAAAGTGATGCAGTTTTTGAACAGGGCAGCTGGTGGCGTGAGAGCACACGCAGTACTCACCCTGTGTGTCATCTTGTCGTGAATGGCGAGGGGAATGCTTAGGCTTGAAGTTCTCGGTGGCCATATTTACTGCGCCTTCAAACACACGACTGACATTTTTATTCGGTGCTCCTTAATTTGAAACCCTCACCTTTGTTTCAAGCCCTAATTTAATTCCAACCCTAATTGGAACCCTTAAACGTGGCTCAAAAACCTCATTTCAACCCTTAACCCTGGCTCAAAAGCTTAATTTGAAAGCACAGGCCTTGTTTCAATTGCAAACGACGGCCTGGAACCTGAATATCAGAACCAAACTTGAAATCCTAACCCAGGCTTGAAATCGCAACCCAGGATCAAAGCCATAATTCTAAGCATTAATCCTTGTTTGAAATACGACCCGAAACCCTACTTTGAAACTCGTCTTGAAAAACTCTTCACCAAATTTGAAACTGTAACTTCACAACTAACCGTAACCCTTTCTTGAAAGCCTACTTTGAAACCCTCATCGGAAACGCTGCCCATGTTTGAAACCCTAATCCAAACTTGAAACTGAGCCGTTGAAACCTTCTTTGAAACCCAACTCAAATTTTCACATGCTGACCCAGGCATCCAAACCTAATTTGAAACCCTAACCCTGGTATAAAATGCTAACGGGGGTTTGAAAGCCCATTTTGAAACCTTAACTCTGTCTGGACATCCTCACTCAAAACCTGAACCATCAATGAAAACAGTCATTTGAAATCATTGGATCGCTGTCCAATGAGTGATCTCACCTTTCGCGCACTCGCCACCTGACGCGTTGTTCTCATTAACTGCAAGACAAAGGCAACCGGTTGAGTGAGCGCATGTCCGCGTGCGGGCGTGCGTGCGTGCATGCCGGCTTTTGGGGTTGAACCACGATGGATTTTGTTTTGTTGATTTTTTTTTGGTCGTCAACATTGAGGTAATGAAGGTCGAGTGAATCTTAAAGCACAAACGCACCCTCCCTACCCTGTTACCCGCGCGTATGTATGGGTGTCATGGTCGTCCATGTTTTACCCGCCCTGCTGATGGAGTCCATCTCCTCTCTGCAGACTTCCTCCAGGCGGCTGCGAAGTCTCCCCAGGGCCCCCCTCGCCCCACTGAAGGCCTCGGCGGAGGGGCCAGACGTCGGTGAGGGCCGGGCGGCGGCCGCAACGGGAAGGCACAGCAGCGGCGCCGCCTGCTGGGGAGAGAGCGACACTCAAACAGCCGAGGTGCGCGATGGGGTCGGATTGGGGTCTCGAGGTGCAGGAATTTGGGCAAAATGTTTGTGCTAAAGAACCAAAATTGTTGTTGTTGTTTTTGTTTTTTAAAGGGATAAGGTGCTGTTTCTCACTACGACATCACCTGCAGAAAGTGTCCGTTGTCCTGGGTCTGAAGAAGTTGTTCGATGTCCCGGTCTCGCCTGCGCAGTTCCTCCAGATCTTTCTCCAGCGTCTCCGCGTCCTGCTCGGCGCGAGCCACCAACGCTCGCTCGCGAGCGTCCACGCGCGCTCGCACCTTCGGCCACACCCAGCAGGCAGCAACTTCATGTTGACGTTTCCAACCGTGTTTTGAAATGCTCACGCAAACTCCATAACCTAACTCTCATTTAAAATCACAGCCCTGGCTTAAAAACCTGAATTTGAAACCTTCAGCCTCGAATAATTTAAAATGCTAAGCCTAGCTTCAGAAGCTAATTTGAAACCCTACTTTAAAACTTAATGCCTTGTTTGAGACCCTAACCCGAATAGAAACCCTAATTTGAAACCTTGCCCTTGTTTGTAACCGTAACCCAAATTTTCTTTCAAGCTCTCACAACTCACCTCAGCCTTTGTCTTCTCCAGTCGTGTTACCATGTCAGCAAAAAGCGACTCACTGTCCTCCAAAACGTCCGATGCCGACACCTGAGACACACACATACACAAACACGGGTAATTTGCTCCTTTCCAGGGTTCCAAGAATATTTTTGGGCAACATTTTTTCTGCAGCATTGAGCAAACCTTTTTTGAACCCTTTTTTTAACCCCAAGAACTAAAAGTACCAAAAAGTGTACCTTGAGGGACTCCAAGCTCTGCTGGAACTCCTCCAGCTCTCGCTCGCAGCTTCGGATTTTGCCCTGAACCATCCTATGAAACTGCCGAAGTTGAACCTGGACGCCAGACAGACAATATGGTGGCTCATTCAAATCACCGTGGGAACTATTTTCAATCTTGTAAGAATTCCTAAAATGACACATTTTTCATCAAGTGAAAAGCCAAGCCACGCTGGCCGCACCCAAGCCAGTTGAGTGCTGTACAACTTCACCTCACAGCTCAATTCCAATAACTATCAATTATCATCCTGTGTCCTTCCGCGAAATAATCCCACTCAATTGAGTCGCAGTTTGACAGCATTCAGCCCCATTTTTGAATTGTCTCGTCGTGGCCCGTACCTGTCTCCGCGCCCTCTGAGCCTCCCCGGGGTGCGCCTCCTCCCGGTCGGCCTCGCACAGCAGACAGTCTCCGCTCCACTCCACCGCGGCCTCCTCCGGCTCGACGTCCCCGCCGGCTCGCGGCCGCAGTCCGAGGCGGTGCTGCGCGCAGAGCCGCTCGGCGGGACACTCCACGGCGGCCACCAGCTTGTGCCGCCGTAACGTGTCCACTTGGCGGTGGGGCAGCACATGAGCCTCGCAGAAGGAGGCCAGGCACACCAGACACGACTTGGCCGCCGCCAGTTTGCTCTCCGGCGGGCAAAAGTCGCACGGCACCTGGCCCGCGATGCCCAGGTACAGCTCGGGTGGCTCGGAGAGCTCCGAGGCTTCTCTCGGCTTGAGCTTGGCCACCACCTCGGCCAGCACGGTGTTCCGGCGGAGCACCGGCCGGGGGCTGAAGGCCTCGCGGCACTGCGGGCAGCTGAAGTGCGCCGGCGGCTCGGCACGGTCCCAGTAGCCGTCGATGCACGCCATGCAGTAGGTGTGTCCGCACGGGATGGACACCGGGTCCTGGAGGACGTCCAAGCAGATGGGGCAGCGAAACTGGCTCTCCGTCACGGAGATGTTGGCATGGTGGGCCATCGCCGCCGGACCGGGGCGGCTCGCTGATCGAGTCCGACTTTAGGTCACGCTCTCCGGGTTTGTTTTGACTTTACGGGAGGGGTCGGACCAGAGCTTTGGGAGCGACTAAAATAACTCTTCCGCTCCGTAGGAAAATATTTTTGCCCTTGTTGTTGACTGGCAGGTACGTAATTGTTGAAGATCATTATTGACATTTTAACGCAGAGAAAAGTAATTTCATTATCAAATTGTTTACTTTTCATATTACACGTGTCTATAAATAAGAATTGAAATGTCACACGATGTGCTTTAGTCATCATGTGGAATACATTATTTGAGGTCGTGCTGTCCTGTGGTACCGACGCTGGCTGTTGACATCCTCAAACAGTAGAAGTGTGCCCGATTTTTTGACTGGATAATTTCCAGTCATTGTTCATTTCTTTGTGCAAGGTGAGATTTATCATTAACACTACGATCAGAAGAAGTCATGAAAGAAAGGATGTCTCACGTACAACTCTTTTTTCCTAAAACCCTTTGTAGATTATTTCTAGTTATTTTGTTTTATTTCTGTTGTGCAAGGTGATGGTCAACATGAATAACCGATGAGAGAAGAAAAAGCATGAACCGTAATAAACATTGCCCACCGGGAAAATGCCTTTTTTGACGTTGTGGACTATTTCAAAATTTTCTCAGTTCTACAGCACAGGCACAAACATCAAACACGCTGTTTCACTTGTTCTTTTCAATCATGTTTGAGTCATTTTTTTTTCCAATACTGAAGGCGTCAAGTGACGTCAGTCACTTCCCTCCTGCATTGATTTGACACGGAGTGAGTCGTTCACAAAAGACAAAAAATGTCCGATTAAGATGAATGAAGTAAAAATGATTTCAATTTCACTTGATTTATTATATATATTTTATAATTTCGATTCGTTTAGCATTATTGACTTTGTGCTGGGCGCCTACTCTACGCTTGTTCGAGTCCAACTTTGAGCCAGGTGAAGTAAATTATACGTGCGCGCGCGCGTCTGTGTGAGTGAGCGAGCGTGCGCGTGTGTGTGAGTGATGACGTCACGAACCCCACGCAAGAAAGAGGAAGGCGATGGAAAGCACTTGTGACAATGTCGCACACTAATTCCTTCTTTTGATTTTGAATAAATTGCTCACGCCACGATGAAGAGATGGTTCGGTCGCAGGTTGCCGCTTTTCATCCTCGCCCTCTTCGCGGTTCTTTACGTCCACTTTGAGTGGGACGTCGGCCGCCTCTCGGGCCTCTTGCCAGCGGCGGCTCGTCGTCGCCTCCCCTCCGGCTTCCGAAGCCCTCGTGCCGTCCCAGCCGTCACCCCCGAGGCGAGGGCCACCACCGCCGTGCCGGGGCGCCGCCGAGCCTCCGGGCTGCGGCTGAAGGACATCTTCATCGCGGTCAAGACCACCGGAAGGTTCCATGGGACGCGCCTGGCCCTCCTTTTGCAGACCTGGATCTCCACAACCAAGACGCACGTGAGTGGCTCTTGATGAACACCAAATTGCGCTCCAAGATGTGATTGTCACATTCTGTACTCACAGCGCTCAATGAAACAAAAGTACATCAAAATAAAAGGTTAAAAACGGAATGTCATGTTATGATCCGACCATAAATTCATTCTACAGATTTGAAGTACAACACGAGGTAAATGTCTAATTGTCAAGATTGGAAAATGTAAATGTGCTAACATTCATGAAAATAAAGAAGTACTCATAGCAAAACAAAATGAATACAAAGAGTGAATTATGTTCATCTGAAACATTGATTAAAATTAGTCTTGTCCTTGAGCCACTTGTCACGGGTTCAAAATGGAAATTGCGAGCATTCATTCAAATGAAGTGAATTGTCTTTAATTACAAAAAAATAGAGAGAATTTAAAGTCTTTGTAAGAAAGTAATCTGCGTCCTCTCAAATTCATCACGTTGCTTTACAGAGCACTGTCACAAGACAATGTTGGCTCTCGCGCGCGCGGGCACACACACACACACACACACACACACACACACACACACACACACACACACACACACACACACACACACACACACACACACACACACACACACACACACACCTCCAGGAAGTGTTGTCTGGGCTGACAGGAAGCATAGCCTCTCAACAAT
>CAAKHF010025203.1:7698-19163 GCA_901007745.1 Hippocampus kuda | reverse complement strand
AAGGAGAGAGAGAGAGAGAGAGAGATCGAAAAAGAGGAAGTCCAAAAGGGCGAGCGAGAGAGAGAGAGAGAGATCGAAAAAGAGGAAGTCCAAAAGGGCGAGCGAGAGAGAGAGAGAGAGAGAAAGCTTGTCCTGTGTCGTCGTATCCCCCACGAAACAACATCACTGATGAGTGCCACTCAGACGACAAAACGATGTGCCGCACATGTCAAAGTCTTGCCGTCGTTCAGGTAAAGTGGGTCAAAAATGGGGGGGGGGGGGAGTCTCGGCGTTCCATGTTCTCACGAGGGAGCCACTTTGATGTTGCTTGTCGGCGCCGGAAGAGGAAGCCTTTCCCAATCAATTCCACAACAGGAATCGTCAAGCAGCCGAGTTCAAAAGAGCTTCGTTAAAATGGACACCGCGTGGACCCTTTGTCCTTTTCACTCCCCGCCATATTCGGCTGTCGGCTTTGCGTGCTGATGGCCGATGTCACGACTCGTGCTCGGCGTCGGTCGCTGCGGTTGTTTTGCGACGTGTTCCTTGCTCTTCAGCATCCACCGCGTGCCGTGTGGGAATACACGTTTCTATGGAAACGGACATCAATGTGGCAACTAATGTGCTCCAATTTTTTTTTTTTTTTTCCTGGTGGCGAAGACACGAGTGAGTGATGTGGAGGGATGCATGGGAACACTTTCAGCGGCTCTTCTCAATTCACGTTGACTGCTTCCGATGTTTTCATGTGCTTGCTTTTGGGGAGGGGGGCGGGGGGGGGGGAATTATATATATATGAAGTCGTCATCCCTCGTTTCCGATTCAGGGCCTGGTCAGTCTCTAAACAAAAAGATGGGCTTCAACACACCCAGGCCGGCCACCTTTAGCCTCGGTGCCAGTCGGTGTCAACTCTGCTGACAGGCTCGACATTGTTAAAGCTGTCATGGTCCCCGCACCCAAAAAAAAACAAAAAACAGCCAGCGGCATGTTCCAGCTCTATTTGCATATTCATACGGTGGAACGAATTACGCTGGACACAGCAGAGTGCTTGCATCTGACTTTTGCGCTGACTCGTGAGCAGAAGTCATGGAACATTTCACATCAGGTTTACAGCCAGAAAAGGATCCCGGGGGAAATTTGGTCCAAAATGTTTCAGTGTCTTGGTCGAGGAAGGCAAGCAGTCGCGGATGGCGGGCGACAAGTCTGGCTTCTGGAGCAATTCTGGACATCAGCTCACAGACACACAAATTGAAATCGGCAGCTGACAAAGCATTGACGCAGCGAATTCATTTCACACTTGATCAAGGTTACAAATTCTTGAATTAATTCACGGCAGCTGAAATTCCGAATTTTACCGCCTGCAGGGCACCCAGTCGCCACTAGGGGCATCACTTTTTTTTTCTTTATGAAATTCCAAAGGCTTAAACAGACAAAGAGCCGATGAAAAGCAATCAATAGTGAGACAGATGTTCCATTTAAAGAGTTTTGAGTTCACTTCTGAAGCTTCGAGATGAATAACTTTTTTATTTAAGTGCGCACACAGTGCAGAAAGGTGAACACGTCATCTCGACATCGACATGGAGGATCCCTTTTAATAAGAATAAGAATAAGAATAAGAAAACCTTTATTAGTCTCACAATGGAGAAATTCCCAATTTTGTACGTTCTTACGTGAATCCCCTTTTGAAATATATCGGGGTGTTGAGAATGTTTGCTGGTGTAAACACTCATGAATGATGCAACGCAAGGTCAAGGTTTTCTGTCAATTTGCTTCGAAGGAGCTTGGGGAGCGTCCTGGCCATTAACCGAGGGCACGATGTCAGAATCTTGCTCCTATGCATGCTGATGACGAACAGTAGATCACCTTGGCCAACAAATCCGGTGGGACAAGACAGAGCGGACGCAGTTTTTAACCCTTTGCGTGTACAGATGAAAAAAATATGAATCTTTGAAACAATGCAAAGTCAGCAGTTTTATAGATGGGCGGCCGGGGGGGGTTCCCAATGTTCAACGGAAGGTCATTTGGGAGGGCAACGGAAAAGGCTCCGCTTAGTCCTTGGTACCTCTAATAGTGTCTGGTCTGCAGACCTGGGGCCCCGGTTGGAGGGAGGAGCTCAGAGAGGTAAGGTGGGGCAAGTCCATTTCAAGATTTGAAAACAAACAACGGGATTTTCAAAAAACTCGATAGGGAGCCAGTGAAGGGATGCCACAAGGAGGAGTTCTGCGCTCCCTCTTCCGAGTACCAGTCAAGAGGCCAGCGGCGGCATTCTGGACCAACTGGAGACGCTGGATGGAGGATTGGCTGACTCCAAAGTCAAATGCGTCCCAGTCGTGAATGACTGTTTCCAAGTGCTCACCAGAGAAAGGAGAGGCTTGCCTTGAGCCAGCTGCCGTCGATGAAAGAAGCCGACATTGACGACAACGCCACTTTCCAAATCGTTGTCCAGTCAAAGACCCAAGTTGGAGACTGTCGGTTTCAGATAAGGAGCCGGGATGGGACGTACAAGGGCCACCGATTCAATCGTCTTTTTATCGTATGCTGGGCCGGGCCCCTTTCCTGCAGCTTCCAACTCGAGTTTAGTTTGGTTGTTCACAAAGTGGACTTTCAGAGCCTCGCAGAGTGACAAAGTCGCTTTGAGCATTTATGAAGTGCGAGTCCACCGGATGTCATCTTCCCTTCGTGCTGTTCAGACAATTAGCCACCCACATTTTCTCCGAAAGCGATCAGCAAATCATCAGGAGGATTCTGGTTCATCCTGCCTCATTCACTCCCCGTGAAGGAGGAAAGTGCTTGTGCAATTAAAAGTCGAGAAAAAGTCAACCCGCCAGCGACCACTGCCCAACGTGTAATTTATTTCTGTAATTAGTCGACATGTTGGCAGCCAAATTTGCAATCGACACGAGGTGAACATGATTCTTGTCACATATTTACACGTTAGTTTTATCATGCCTGAATGAGTGAATTATCCTCGATGAGCCACACATGGCATTGATTGGCTTCATGGAGGTACGATTGACATGGAAACCATGTTTATTGGAATTCTTTTTGTTGCTGACATAATTAACATGCCACGGGTCAGCTTGACCCGTCAACATGATTGCATTCCAGCTCTGCCGCTGTCATGTTCCGCTCTGTCTTTGTTTCTCTTTTCGGCAGCGGCCGGCGTGGAGGGCGTTTCCCTCCGGCAGGCGCACCTGTTCCGCGTTTGCCAATCAAGCCCGGCATGAAGTTCAGCGCTGCCAAGCTGCCGTCGGGTGATTGTGACCTCGCTTGCTGTTTTGCTCAAGAGACATTTTCTAGACGTCGCAGTCATGTTCATAGACGCTCTTGTTTCAATAGTTTCCTTTTTTTCGTTGCTATTTTGGGATTTCTTGTTTTTCTTGGCTTATTTAGTTTGGTGTAACTGAACTTTTGCCGTTTGGTGTTGTGTATTTTTCGGGTATCAAAATGACCTTTTCTGTTCATATTTGTCCTTTTTCTGGCTTTGTGTCGCCAGCGCTTTCTGTCTATACTTTGTCGGGCCTTCGTTTTTCTGTAAATAAATATTTTTTGCTACCGTACTTTGTCTGAGTCGACGTTTGGACTATCCGCTTATCATCTGGTCCATTTCTGGATCGTGTCAGCTGGAAGGAACAGACCAGGAGGCTTCATAGTCCCAGAAAGCATGTGTGTCTCTTTCACACGAAATATTCGATTCACTTCTATTGTAATCTTGGTCCAACTGTTCTAGAAGCTAAAAGATGTCTCAGACAAAATACTCAGCATGGGGAGTGGGAATATTATGTCAATTAGCAATCTCGACACTTGATTGGGTGGGCTGGCATTGAAGACACGCATCTATTTGTAAACCAAATTCACATCGACGTGATGCATCCTGTCAAGCAAGATGATTTTTTTGGGGACTAATTCAAAGGTACTGAATGCTCATCATTGCAACGGTCAAGTTCAGAAGCTCCACTCGACCACGCTGCGGCCTTGCTTTGATGATTATTTTCACATTGGTGTGTCTGCTTCCTGCACGAACGGAAGATGGCCTGTCAGGTATTGATTTGAGCAACTCGAGGCGCAAGCCAACATCCAAGATCGCGGTGGCCGTGTCCAAAGCAGACTATTTTGAGAACAGCGTGAGCGCTAATCAATTATTCATGTCATCAAATGCATTCCGCTGAGATGTTGAATTTGAATGCACGCTTCCAGAAATAACAATCAAACACAACACGACTCATCACACTGAGGTATTAGCCCAGCGGTGGGCAAAGTCGGGTTACTGGCTGTGTCGATGGGACTGTGAATGCTTGTCTGTCATTAGTTGTGGCCTGTGAGTGACTGATGACCATTCCGGAGCACAGGCTATCTATCGCCTGACGTCAGCGGTGAGAGACTCAAGTTTCATGAGGCCCTGAACAGGAGAAGCAATAGAGAACATGGATGGACGGATAAATGGCCCAGCACCACTGGTCCTTACATCTGTCCCATCGAGCATGTCTATGATTGTGTTGAATTCATTGAGCCATTATGTGGGTCATTTAAATGTACAGGGTGGGCCAGAATTCGTCCATAGAATGGAAAATGCCATCCGTGGGCTAACCATAACCATTCTTGCCCTTTTAGAAATGGATATTGGAACACAAACAGTGCAAGACCAGATATTTTGCCACATGATGTGGTAATCAGAGTCATATAGTCTTTATCCTCGGTGAAAACAATATGGCGACGATTACTGCAGCTTCCTGAGTTGCTGAGAGTCACGCTGACTGTTCTTCGTTTGCCTGTAGGACTGTATTCTACCGCCAGAGTTGAAATGAAGCACGATGAATGGCATGAAAGCCTTGTGATACGTCGACTGTTTAATACTTTCAAATCATTGTCATTATATTATTATTCTGTTTTCATTCCAAGTACAAGATTTTAGAGTGTAGAAAAAAAAAATTGCAAACAATTTGTTGGGGTTTTGAGGGAGGCTGGAACGGATTAATGCATTTTCCATTCATTTCAATGGGAAAAGGCCACTTGAGATACGAGTCTTTTAAATGACTCATACGCTTAAAGCCATGTATTGTATTTTGGGATGTCCAGAGCAAATCAACGGACCCATATGTCCATTTTAATCCCTGAAATGAGGCCCGTGTGAACGAAGGTGTGTCGTGTCTGTCTTTCTGAACCCAAAAGCCAATGCAGACTTGCTGCAACTGATCACAGCGGCTGCAGTCGAGATGAGCCCTCAGAGGGGAAAAGAGGCAGCAATGTTTTGGTCTTTATCACCGTTATGTTTCCCTGTTGTAGATGCACACGCATCCATTTTGGAAGGCAGGTGACTCTGCGAGCCAAAAGTGACGCAACTCAGGCCAGAAAAGATCTCTGAGGAGCAGGTTCGAGCTCTCGTTGATGGTGGAAAAAAGTTGGAGCCGATTTATCTTGCTGTCTTCTTTTTTTATATATATATTCGTAAAACCTGAAAGGGGGTGTGTAGACTTTTTACAGCCACTATAAATTTGAAATCCCTGGATGATCGTTTTTTTTTTTTGCCGTATTTTTACAGGAAGAAAGTTGAATTTTATTTTGAGAAAAGTCCTATTATGAAAAAGATAAAGGCATCTTTTTCCATAATAAAGGGCGAATCATTACGAGAGTAAAGTTGTGCCTCTGAAATTCCCTTGTTCAAACTTTTGACTTTGTCACTCATATCATAATAGTGTCACTGTCGACAAAAATATGGACTGGATCTCACTTTTTCTCACTTGTAAGACGACTAGTTTTTGTCCCCACAAAATCGATTTTTTCTTGCATGCTGTCCTCGGCCCAACATCAGTCGGTAAAGAGGAGCCCTCGTCGAAGTCACACACCAGCATTCGCAGATTTTGGAATTTGTTACGCACACGAGGCGCCCCAAGAACTCCAATGGATAGAAAAAGGAGGAAGCGCCCCGTTGGACACGATGCAAACGTCGGTTAGCCGCAGCAGAAGACCTGGACTAAAAAAAAATTGGATCCATCAAAGGAAGATGCGAAAAGCAGCGCAGAGGAATAAAAAATTCATTCCAAAGCAACCGCTGAGATTCATTCAGTTCTTCTTTCCCTGCGCTTTGCCACGTGATCCTGTTGCGCGTTGAAGGGGCTTCCTTCAAAGTGGTCCATTAGGAGGACTTCTTCCTCTTTGTCGCCGGCAGTGCGGGCGGGGGCCTCCATTTTTTTAGCAGGCTGGTCGCGCGAAGGCGCTCACTCGCAGTAAGACGGCAATCTGCCAAGCGCTCCCCGTTGGATTTTGGCCGCTTTGTTCACCTGAACCGCTCCGTTGTACAGTAAATCGAATCAATGAACTACGTTTGGCCCGACGTCCAAGACGGAGAAAAGAAATCTTCTTCCACTTCTGAAATATGGAAAGCGGACTACAGAAAAGCGGAAGGGAGCGGGCATTTTTGCCCTGCTTTGGAATGCGCTTCCTCTCAACATTTGCTCTGCTTCGTCCGTTGAGTGTTTGCAGTCGCGTTTTCAAAACGCATTCATTCAAAACGAGCGGAGCTGAACATTTGCGTTCATTCATTTGGAGTTTTGAAGTTTTTTTCCCTCACAATGGTGTTTTTTTTTTGTTTTGTTTTTTTCCTCGTTATGGTTTTTTATTTTTGTTTTTTTCCACAGCATTTTGGCCAGCGTTAAATTCGGAATAAACCTTGCGCTTGACCCAGATTCCCTCATTTCTGGCTCGTTCTTGAAAAATCAGCCTTGAACAGCATTTGCACAGATAAAAGCAACATTTGCTGGGCGTGTCTTTCAGAACAAAAAGACAGAAAAACAAACCCTTGGCTGAAAATGTTGCTCATTTAGGCTTGAAGTAGCCACTCGGGCCACATTTCACTCGGGGCAATAAAGTTTATCCAATCCAATCCAATTTCCCGAGTTGGGTCCTCTGGAATTTAAAATAAATAAATCTCAACTCTTGTTTGACTTCACACAAAATTGTGTCGAGATGTCTCTCATAACGGGCGCCATGAAAGTCTGAAGGCCCCCCTGCCTGAATTTGTCTCCCATTTTGGTTTGAGGCAGCCATCTTGGGCAAAGTCCAAGAATTGTACTTTGATAAACTCTGACTAGAAAATTGGCCCAAATGAGTGGCAACGGGAAGCAAGCACACTCGACAGATGGGTAACGCTCAATCGCCAAGATTTTGTTGCCTCGGCCATCACGGGCTCATTTGAGAAGTTCCTTTGAAGATCCAATTATTTGTTTTCCAATCTGGAAGCGGCCTGGCCCCACCTTACCTCTCGGAGCTCGTCCGCCCCCTCCGCACCCGCCCGGCCGGCGCTTCCGGTCTGCCGACCAGACACGAGGAGAGGGACCAGAGAGGGCGGAGCCTTTTCCATTCCAATGAATATTCGGCGAGCCCTGTCGCCGCCCTTCTTTACAACTCGTCATTTTTCTTCTTTGGCTTTTGACTCCGCATGAGACTTGATTTAGAGTTGGACTGTTTTTGTTCTTTCTACCGTCTTCGTTACTCATGATTCGCGATTCGTTGTTGTATGAATTACTTTTGCTCCATGTGTGGCACTTTGTATACGGCGCCGGTTGTATCGAATTGTGCTCTTGAGTTACGCTTGAGTTGAGTGAATAAGGAGGAGCGAAGAAAGAACAGTTTTGCAAAGTTGAATTTTCACAAAAGCATGAGCTCAACCGTCACCCCCACGTGAACATGCACGCGCACACGCAACAATCACTTTTCATCATAAAGTGGCTCACTTCTGCGAGACAATTGTTATGCGGCGAAACAGCAGGCCAGGTGAAAAAAGAATAAAAAGGCAATTCAGCCAGGATTCAGGAAGGAGATTTTCCAGTTTTCTTTATTTTCACGATTGACAGTTGACCAGTTTTGAGCAGGCCACGTGTAGCACTGCTCTCCAAGTTGTGCGGCCTGCAGTGACGTCCTCATTCATCTTTTAAAGGGAGTTCACTTGAGCTTCAGGCCAATCAGCTCCAAGCAACAATTGGCCCTTCCCAGGTGGTTGCAATGACCTCATCTGAAACAATTAGCATTCTCCAAGGTGCATTGAGAACAACAGTTTTGGATGGGGCGGCCCGGTAGTCCAGTGGTTAGCACGTCGGCTTCACAGTGCAGAGGTACCGGGTTTAATTCCAGCTCCCGCCTCCCTGTGTGGAGTTTGCATGTTCTCCCCGGGCCTACGTGGGTTTCCTCCGGTTTCCTCCCACATGCCAAAAACATGCATGGCAGGCGGATTGAACACTCTAAATTGTCCCTAGGTGTGAGTGTGAGCGTGCATGGTTGTTTGTCTCTGTGTGCCCTGCGATTGGCTGGCAACCGGTTCAGGGTGTCCCCCGCCTACTGCCCGAAGACAGCTGGGATTGGCTCCAGCACCCCCCGCGACCCTGGTGAGGATAATGACTGAATGATTGAGTTTTGGATGGAAAGAAATGTGCACCTTTCTTCCATCCAAAATCCACAAAGAAAACAATTTTAATACATGTCTTTCGTCATCATGACAACAATCTTATTTTATCGCCAAAAAAAAAAAAAAAAAAAAAGGCAAAATAAAGCAGCTGCCAACGCAGATTTCATCCTTTAGTGTTTGCTGAAATGAGGTCGAGTGAGGTGCCTTCGTAGCTGTTGCGGTGACGTCATGTATAATATTTATTTTTCAACAGAAATCACCAAATGGGACAGTATTTGAATGTCCACGAACTGCTGAAAGTGGGGTGGGGTGGGGGTGGGGGGGTGATCTTGCCCTCCACTGTTTTAATTTGATTTCAATGATGTGTAAATGACGTCAGGGCGTTCGTTGTCCTGCGGCTACCGAGGCGAACGCAGCCAAACGCAGCTGTGGCGAGCCAAATAAGTCCATGCCGCGGAACGAGGATTTTAATTCTGGAAATGTTGGCACAGGATCAGGCGCAAACACCGCTTGGCTCGCGCACGGACGACTGAACAGTGTTCCATTTTTTTTTTTTCTACCCAAAATGCATCAGTGAGGAGCGGCCTGGCTCAGGTGGTTCTGAATCGGAAGGCTGCACGAGGGGTCGTCATCTGCGCCCCACAAAGGTAGCGCCTGGTTACCTCGCCCTTGACGGCAACAAACGGCGGCTGTCAAATAATCCGTTGGTCAAAGACGTGACATTGTCAAAGCAGACGAATTCCATATTTTCAGAATGTGCAAACAATTCATCCTAATTCAACAAAATAGGCAAAAGAGCATGCTGCCGGGTGAACCCCCGCGTATTTGCGGTTTCGGCGTGTGTTCATTTGCATACGTTGTGGAGGGTTTGTTTCCTCTCGACGCTATCGTGCGGCGGACTTGACTCACTTTTTCCTTTCGGGCCTGCGGTGCAAATCCCGGCGGCCAGCATCGCAGCGCATCTTGTGCTTCGAGCGCAGCAAGACTGGAAACAAGGACCCTCTTTTGCAACGCGACGCAGTTCGCCGTGAGGCCTCGGGCGGGATTCCCATGAGCAAATAAGTGGGAGGTCAAACAACAGCTGGAGGATGGATGAATGGACACAACGCCGATCAGACGAGGATTTTCAAGGCACCTGTGTCAACCAAAGAGCCTGCTGTTCACTCAGATGGTCGCCAGTGTGTGGAAAAGAAAAAAAAAAACTGGACCAGGATTTCAGATTAGAGGGAAGACCTTAAACCCGAGCCCGAAAATGTCAATCATTGCTTCGGGTCAGGCTTCTCTCTCGCTGACTTTGTTTTAATAACTATATGGTTATAAAAATGTCGACTAAAACGATGTGTGGATACTAAATTAAGGAATACTTGTTTTAAAATAAATAATTTGGATAAAACAGAGAAGGCGATGTAATGTAATTGCTATTTAACGACGAAACAGGAGCCGCGGACTCAGACACTTTAAGACTTTAAGCGCCGCGCTAGAGTCTTAAGGACGTACTGCTGTGTGGTTTACGGCCCAATTTTCAACCCGTCAAAATGACGGACGGCCTTCAATTTTTCCCGTCCACTCTTAAAAAAAACCGCCAATGATGGGAGATTGTCGTTACCCTCGGCAGATTTTGTTCCAAAAGACAGGCTTTCATTTGTTTTCATCAATCACCCCTCCTCCTCCCGAGTCCTCACAAATAAAATATGAAATTTCGGTTTTGCTTCGGGGTCGGGCCTGCAAATCAAGTTCACTGGTCGGGCTCGGGCCGGGCTGGATTTTTTTCGACCCGATCTTACTTCTATTTCAGATTAAATCATGATTGGATCTGAATTGAAGTCGGGGCAATAGACGCTACATTTTATTCCCCTCAAACGAACACGTTAATTTTCCGTGTTTTCACCGTACAGAAAAGTCAAGAGTGCAGGGTGGAAAAAGGAGGACACTGATGGATTCTTCCGCGCCTCATTGAGCGTTCAGCGCTGCGCTCTTTAGTCCGCTTTACAAGACAAACACTCCAAGGGAGAGCGGCAACCGTTGACACAATCATGTGTCTTCACATCGAGCGATGAACACCAAGGCAAGGTGTCCCAGTACTGAACGTGATGACTTGGACGAGGCATACAAAGGTGGCGGTCTGTGTAAGCAGACGGCTCATCACAATGCTCAAAAAAGGCCGACCGGTTGTCCTCATGATCGCAAATCGCCCATGTTGTGTGCATTTAGCGCGCGGAGGAAACGTTAGCGCTAATTGAGCTGCGGCGCAGCCCTTTGCTTTGTGATTGATTCCGATTGTCAGTTTTTTTGAACAAGTCATCGGCCACATTCATCGTAGAACGAGTCTTGAAATGATTTACATCAGGGGTCCCCAACCGCCGGTCGGCGGACCGTTACCGGTCCGCAGGGCATTTGGTACCGGGCCGCACAGAAAGAACTTGCCTTAATTCCGTTTTATTTATTTCGGAATACGAAATATGTTTTATTTTGAAAAATTACTGGATTCTCCGTTACATCCGTCTGTGTCACGCTTGACTTACGTCAAGCCACGCTTCTCCATCACGTGACCGATTACGCTAAAAACAAAACGTTGGAGATCGCAAATGACGGCGGCCTTAAAAGTACGTTCGAGACAACTGGATTAAAGTTATGGCTGAATACTCTGAGATCGCCACAATAGCACTGTTGCTATTTCCGACATCCTACCTGTGTCAGGTGGGGGGTTTCTGCAGCAACGGCGACTAAAACAAAATTACGAAGTAGACTGGACATAAACCACACACTTGAGGTGTCATTGTCTCCTGTGACACCGAGATGGGACCGTCTAGTTGCAGAAAATCAAGCTCGGGGCTGTGGTGAGTCGTCATTTTCATGCACTTTGAATTTGCGTTGTATCGTATTTTGAAGGCATTAAACATTACCATAGCGATCAGTGTTGCGGCCAGATGAGACGCTCCTTGTGTTTATTATTATATTTCGAAAACACCACAGTTTTCATGCAGCTCATACCATATTATTTTGTTGTATTAATCTGCCACATCTTAAATGCCGGTCCCTGAAAATATTGTCTGACATAAACCGGTCCGTGGGGCAAAAAAGGTTGGGGACCCCT
>CAAKHF010025202.1:56348-67998 GCA_901007745.1 Hippocampus kuda | reverse complement strand
AACTCATTCAGTCCCAGCCAATTCTAGACCAAGTCTGAAAAGACGTTTAAAAACGTCTTTGGGAGTGAATGAGTTAATGAATTTCACTTTAATGGATAATTTTAGTTGTTTTTTTGTTTTGTTTTTTTGTGGGGCTCCTTGATGCCCACCTCTTTTTCACCGCGCACACATCTTGGCTTTCGAAAAAAATACATCTCTCGCTTGTTTCCCCAAAGGCTATCTTCTGAAACAACCTGCCGCAACCTGCGATCATTAGATTTTTTTTTTCCATCGGGTAGAGTCGAAGAAACATTGCTATTTTTATTTTCTCGCGCTGCGGTGTGGTATTCACGTCCCCTGGCACAACCATAAAAATAAATAAATAAATAAATAAATGGAAAGAATTGAGTGTAAATTCAGGCAGGAAGGAAACAGGAAATGAAGCTTTCAGAGGAAAATCAAAGGAGGGGGAACACCTTTTCTGAAATATTATCAAGTAGAACCCAACTATTTGCTGCTGAAGTAATTTCAATCGAATTGGTTCTGCATTCGTTTCATTAATGAGCACATAAAAGAGTATTAGCACGACACCAAAAAATATATATATACATATAAAAACAAAGTACCAAGAGTAATGTTACATGACAAAAGGTCGGCAAAATATTTAAGAAAAAAAAAAGGAAATCGTTCCGGAATAAAGCCAAATTTTAATTGGCAGGCGAATCATTATTTTCCAGGAATAAAGTTACAATAACATGGTAATTGGCTTTTCTTATTAACTAGTGTTGATTTCAAATTGAGGTTTACTGTTAACTTAAGATTTTGACAATAAAAACTTTTTTCCAAGATAACTTATCAATGGCTGAGATGCAAAACCTGCAAATGGAGAAAAAAAAAAGTTTTCTTGTTGAACGCTATTTTTTAAGATATCCAATACATACTACACTGTTTTTGCACTACATAACTATAAAATATATTCAGCAATACATGGAGGTTTTGGTCAGGTGACATTTTGTGTCACAGCAAAATGCGGGACGAACTTGCAGGAACACGACAGGAATATGAACATCCATATTCTCACCGTCCAAATTGAAATCTGCCAATCAGCAAATCCTGCACATGGTAAAAGTTGTGCATTTTGCTCTTTTTTTTTTCCTGTTCACTGTGCCCACATATCAGTATGTATACACTATTTTATAACTGAAGAACTTCTCGGTCATAAAAATCAAATCAAATACAATGAATGGCATACTGATTCCTCATTGCGCATGACTGTGCTCAGAACATCAACAAACCGCTACCGTATTTGCCCGCGGGGGACAAACTACAGCAACAGCAGTGGTGAACTTACCCCTCTCCAATCCATACAATGATGCCGAACGAGAAACACTCATTTATATTCCGACAAACAGCTGCTCCAAGCACACAGTAATGATCTGCGCTAAATAGCTGCTAGCCGCCGTGCGAGTAAGGGCGCACGAGAGGCTACGTGAGCAGATGCGGCGGCTCGAGAGAATTTATTAGTTTATCTGCCACCGTCTTTGACACTGGAAGGGGAAATGGCTGCCAACGCGTGAACTTTGGACCGGATAATTAGTAGAAGTTAGGCCAGTGGCTGCTTTGACGTCTACAATACGACGCGGCATTGCGGGATCCCTTTGCACCCAGGCGTGGTGCTTGCTGTCTTTGTATTTTGCACAACCGTAATTTGGCGTCGCAAGGGAGTGCCTGATAATAAGGGATACATCCAAATCACCATTACAAAGCTTTTTTTTTCCCAATCTGTACTTGGGTTTAATACAGTCTCCCACTTTGCCAATAGCCTATATTGTCAGAGTGATTAATATGAATGAATGAAGATTCAAAACACACCAAGAAAATGATGCTGTTTTCCGATATCTTTGATTAAGCGCTCCATTTTTTTTTTTTTTAAAAAATCATGTATAAATCTTGTTCTTGTACTTAGTATGCTCTTGTCATCATTTTAGGAAACTTTTTTTGTTTCTTCGCTTTTAAATCTATTTAACTCTGACTGCTTTTAAATGTTGTATTTTTAATTTTAATATGTGAAGCACGTTGTGTGTGCGAAATGCACTCTACATTTTTTTTTTTAACAATCCCACGGTATTGTCTTTGTATTAGTTAACACCTAAATGCGAAATGTCTTGTTACTTATTAAGCCTCTTGCATAATACACTCCTTTGATTTGGGACCCTTCTTTTTTTTTTTTTAATGTGTTATTGACGGCATTTTACAGTACATGACAATGTATTTTCCGATTACAAGGCAAGTAATATATATATACCCTTTTCATAGGGTCCTCATTTTACAACAAAATTCAGTTTCTAAAAAAAACTACATTAGCCGGAACACAACACAGATCATCACAAACGTACATATTATTGCGGTTTTAAAGTCATCATTTCGGTAAATACAGGATTTGCATGAAAAATCATGACTCAAATAAAAAAAGTACCAATGTCATGTTTTACGACTTGTCTGCGACTCACCAAGATGAATCCGCGACCCACTTTTGGGTCTCACCTCATCACTGCTCTGCAGTATAGAGCGCGTCTGTATAGACTGCGAGTGTGGCCGAGGACTTCATTTCATCCAAATTTAAAGTTCAGCCTCAGCTGCTGAGTGGGTGATGTAACACACCCGGTGGGAGAAGTGTGGAACTGTGCTCATCGCTCGCCGTTCGACTCTCAGCGCATTGCCAAGAAAGACCAACTGTGCAACGGAGGCCCTGGAGCGAGTGTAGATTTGTGTGTGTTCGCGTTTGCGCGTGTCTGAGCATGAGAGACCAAATACTGTTTGTGTGCCGTCTTGAATTCTCAAGAGGGCCCTGTGGCATTCGGAGCGATCCATCTCATAAATAAAGCAGGACTTCCTTCAGCTGCAGTCATGTTTGCGTGTGTGTGTGTGTGTGTGTGTGTGTGTGTGTGTGTGTGTGTGTGCGTCAAGAGAGAGGCAAAGGGGATGTGGTGGAGGTGGGGGGGACAAATGGATTAGGATGCCTATCATATTCCTCCATTCAACTCCGCAGCACCACAGCTCAACCCGGGCCTAATGTCCTTGAGGACAACAGCAAAAGGCTCAAAATGAGATGGCTACTGACTTAATCAATTTTAAAACGCTCAGACATTTTCCAAGCCGAAACGACCGTAACAATCGATTAGGAACATCCATCAAGTGGAAGCAAAAATAAATAAATAAATAAAGCGGCAAGAGTGCTGCTTTGTCACGTTGGGTTTGTCATGTGCTTTAAAAAAAAAATGTTATTGAGGATGGTTATTTAAATTTGAAGTGTTTTTGGAGGGGGGAGGGAGGAAATGTAAAAAAAAATAATGTAAAATTTGCACATGTGCTAAGATAGGATGTGTATGTGTAACTTCAAAAGCATACTGTAGAAATAAAATATCAAATAGGTTGGGGGGAATAAAAGTTGACTAAGTGTGAATGTAATTGACATGATTTTTATTGGAAAATGTAAACAACAAATGAATAAATAGCAGGCAAATAAAACGTATCACATTACTCGATTATTCAATGGGATAAATGATTGGATAATTGATTCTAAAAATATTCAGTATTAAGTATCTTTATTGTGGTTGCAAACTAATCATAAATTTGTTATAAATTACATGTTAGGTTTAGCCAAGAAATTGCGGCTGCGGCTTTTTTGGAAAAAAACCCCAAACTTTTTCAAACATGTGAAAAAAAAATTACATTTTACAGTTGCAATTGCAATTCTGCAATACTGCAATATTTTTGCTCAAGGTAATTATTCTGGCCCATGTTTAATTGCTATTTTCACACACAGAACACATGTATGAAAAGGGGGAGCCATTTCTATCGACAAAGTCACACTATTGAACGGTGTGGGTGATGGGTGGGCAGAGGTCAATTGACTTTGGCCATGGCGTTCCTCCCTCCCCATCAACTTGCACGGGAAAAAAACCTTAAACAGATGTGAATTGGAGTGGTTAGTGGATCGCTGGAGCCTTTCATTGCCTCCGCAGGAGTGCTCGGAGACTGTTAATGAGGGCGAACCTCACAGGGAGGCATGTTAACACGGGCGACGTCGCCCTACGGGGAACCTGCAAATGCGGAGCGTTCGGTGATATGCTGATCATTTTGTGGTCTAGACCGAAGAATGTTTGGCTGCCTGGTTGACTGCTCGAACTGCCAAACGCGAGAGCAGTCATTTAGTCAAAGGAATTAGAGCATGAAGGGCTACGGCGGTCAATCCAAACAAACACCTAAAATATTTTCGCTACTCAGAAGTTACCAAACAGAACAATAAAAAAAAAAAAAAAAAAAAAAATCTACAGGTCTCCTGTCGGAAATATTGCCTCCTTCTAGAACGTACCGGTAAGTATGTGTTCTCTCTTTTTGTTTTTGGATTTTGTACTACTGGAAAATATATATTGTTTATTTTTTTTTGTTGTTGTTTAATATGCAGAACTGAAGTGTCTCTCATTCATGATGTACAGTATATAGCCGATGACACCCAAGCCCATTTTGATGAGCATTAACATTCACCGGCTTCTCTTGTGTTTACTTTTCAAATTGCCAGTTGCTCCATTTGATGCCAAAGCTGACAACGTCAAATCGGGACTTCTGCTTCGGGCCAAACCTTCCTCATTTAGCTTTGATTTGAAGACTGACAGAGCAACAAGTAACATGGAAGCCCACGACTGATTGCTAGAAGCCCACAACTGATTGCTCTTACTTTGATTTCATCAACGATAGGTCAGCAAACTTGGATAAGGATAATGCTTTGATAACATCATTGCATCCTTTTGACTTGATCCACAGTGTTACTTTATTCGCATACAGACATTGCTAATGCTACGGTCAGACCACACACCAACTGAACTATTCTCACAATTCTATTACGTATGCAGTTTGCATAGGCAAATGTGAATCCGTGCCGAGCTGCACGAATGACGCATTTGAAGCGACGAGCACTTCAGCCAAGTTGGTAAACTTGAGCTGGTAACCTGGTATTTAATGTGAACCAAGATAGCGATAGCTTTTAGCATTAGCCAAAGCTAACCTGATTGACTTGCGATGCTCATACATTTTGTTTTTCTTTTAGAGGAGGAGGAGCCCCTCCTCTGTTGTGGCACGGCGTGAATGGTGCAGCTCCATTCGTAGTAACCCATGATTCAACTCGTTGAATCATTGTTGTTTACCTTTCGGTGAGAATGTAGCACAACAAGTCTTGTGTCTTCAACGTTTTAATAAGTCACGTGGCTGGACAGTAATGGCTGTGCAGATAGCGGTACATTGCTAGTGCTAAAGTACTTATGGGTACTTCCGTTTTTGATTGCTCCTTATGAAAGTCGCCCCGCATCACTTGGAAGAAGATTCCTTTCTACAAAGTGTCTTCATTAAAAAGGATCAGCAAATAGCCAAAACAGCAGTCATTTGAAGAACAAGGCATAACATTAGTTCTCGGTTCATACGTTGCAAAAAAAATGCGGTACATATATATGTATGCTAAAAAGAAGACTCTGTTGGCTCTTTGTCTCATGTACAGTATGTTAATGCAACTGCGCAGCATCACCTCGGGATCGAGGCAATCATATCAGATCTTACTCTTCACTTAGTCTCACGCAATATAACCAAAAGACAATTTTTGTAAGTGCATGACAAAAATATCAGACACAAAGTAGGCAGGAGCCACTGATCGTTAAATCACCATTTTTTTTTTAAAACAAGGTATTGTTTTAAAAAAAAAACATTGCAGCTCTAAAATGGTCATTTTCCCACGTGAAAAGAAATCTCTCAACAGCATCCAATTAGCGTACATCTTTTCTACCTCCACTTCCTTTCCTGTGCTATCAGGAGTTATGACATCACAAATACTGGAACCAGCTTGACTCATTCTCACTTTCCTCCCTCGCGAGTTCCCCTCTCTGCCTCGGAGTCCCAGAGGAGGATTAGGCCTGTTGCCCGTTGGTAGCAGTATGTGAGTTGACAGACTGTTACTTCAGTTGTTGGAGCGCCAATTAGGAACTCAACCCGGGTGGCTACCAACGGAAGGCGATGACAGACACGGATGGTGCTGAGGCCAGAACAAACACACTTTGAAAGGACAAAAGGGGGGGATGCTGAGGACAAAGAGCTTATCATGGCCAAACGAGAATAAATAAATAAATAAGACAGATGCTTGCGGCAAGCACAAATCCCCTTTTGCCTTCCTTCATGAATGGCGTCCGAGCAGCGATCGCCATTGTTTTAGCAGCAAACGCAGCAAGTTTCAGGGTTACCCACTGCACAGATTACAGTTGATTATCATAACAATGGGATGACCTTTATCTTGCCACCCAGTGGCGCTTGTCGCCAGTGTGCCCATCTGTGCTCGCTCTTCATTAAACTCTCCGCTCCGGTAAGGAGCGTAAATCTCACTTGGGATAGTGAAACACCGATTCATGGGATAATCCTGCAGTACGCTGGCTGCGTGGGAACGTCTTCCATTGGTCAACCGGTGGGATTGGCCAGATAATCACGAGGCCCTCTTCAACTACCTGAAAAGGGGAGCATTTTCACTCCGTTTAAATTTCCCAGAACATGAACTACCTTCAGGGGTAGTATCGGAGCCATACCAAGTTTAAAGGGATGGCCAACCTAAAAGTTTTCTTTCCAACAATGTGTTCGATGCACCTCCACGAATCTAAAGACAGCTTTCTGATGAATATCGTATTTTCCACACTAAAAGGCGCACTGGATTATGAGGCGCACCTTCAATGAATGGCCAATTTTGTAATTTTTTTCATACATTGGGCGCCCCGCATTATAAGACGCAATCTACAATGCATCCACTAGATGGAGTTACGCTCTAGGAAAAACCAACAGAACTATCAGATGTCAGTAAAACGCATTTAATAAAGCAGCGACACAGTTCAACAGCAACAGCAAGTGATAACATTGACTCGTTCACGTTGAACTCTTTTGCCGCTGCTCTATTTCCACGTTCAACTGCGAAACCGATCGCCTTAAGTTTGAACTCTGAGTTGTCAGCATGTCTCGAGCAAGGAGCCATTTTGGGGTTGAAATATTACCGTAATGATCATACACGAGGCGCATCGGGTTTTAAGGCGTGCTGTGAGCTTTTAAGAAAATGGAAGGCACCTTTTAGTGCGGAAAATGCAGTACTGCGTTTGTGGAATACGAGTTAAGCAGTAAGATCCACACCAAGCACGCCTCATCTGTTTGCGTTTGGTCGAGAGATGTTTGCAAGCTGGATGAAATACTATTTCGAGACCATGTATTTTGCACGTCCACGAGTATTTTGTCCATATTTAAAATTTCTGTAATACAACTGGTGAGGAAGTGTATGGTCCTATGTGGGCGCCCAGTAGCACTAAGGAAAAATTGTGCGCCACTCCAGCACTGACGTTGTCGATCCCTGTTCTAGACCGAGTGACTATCCATCAGCAGAAATTCAAAACGAGAAATTGGTCTTAACTCATTACTGGGCAATCAAGCTTGAATAGCAATTTGTCTGTTGCGAAATCATCATCAAATATCGACATGGACAAAAACTGGTTGGTAATGCTGCACATGAAATTGGCAATCAAGCACTTTGAGTTTTTGCAATACTGACATCATGCACCTACTTAGCAGGAGGAGCCACTGGTGACTAAGGGTTTCCTCTCTAAAAAGTCAAATTACAAACAATTAGCAGGACTGAAGAAAGGAGCGACAGCTACACGCCAAGTTGGCATTGTAAGGCATGAGAAAGGCGAAATGTATTTAGTCCGATGTCTTCTACATTACTTCACAGTTCTCACCAGACCATTTTGATTACCGTAATCCCTCGCTCGAAAACAAGTTCATCTTTCACAGGTTTGCTGTTCCACTCATTTTATTCATGCACTTTTTTTTTTAAACAATGCATTGTGTTCTGCATCCTGATTGGCTGAGGGAGTGTAGACTAACTTCGACAATCTCCACGCCTCATCGCTGTACAGCTTGCCAAATTTTCTCCATGACAAAACCCACAATGTCGGCGAAACGTTCTGTAGAATATTTCTAAAAACTGTCAGTTGTTTGCAAGAAAACGTCAATATGTTTTTGTTTGTTTTTTTAAATGCGTGGGCCTGAAAAAAGCTTTAACCTTTGGTTTCATTCAATACATTTGTAATAATTGTGACAAATAAAGATGACTACTTGACAGTATTCACTTATCATGAGTTCTTTTTGGAACGTAACCCCGTATAACGTCTAAACGAGGGATTACCGTATTTGAATTATAGCAGTCAAAGTGCAGCTGATAAGATGCAGCAGTGTTAGATAACAGTGTCATGTAAAAAAAAAAAATCCACATTACACCAGAATCTTTTCCGGGAGCGGGTGCATTGTGCCGAATGAAAGTTAAGTTCCCATTTTGTCAGAGTACCAGACAATACAGGTCATTACTTTATCAGCCACTCTCCCACTCCACAAGACCAGCTTGGCTAATTTGCCACAGCTAGCATTACTGTATTTATACAGACAGAATTTGGTGCTCCTCATCGAAATAGTACCATAGTAAAATGTGATACCAACCGCATTGAATGCTATAACAAACTACAAAAATAAAAACGGACAATGTCTCTTGTATTGATGTTCACTACAAGGAGACAAATTAAATTAGGAGACTGATCTCTGCAGCAAAATGGAGACTGCGGATTATAACACTGCGGCAGCCAGAGCTAAGACACACTAATAGGGAAACTAATGTTAGCGATTGCTTTTGTCCTCAAGTGACCATGAGTTTCACTTTTTCTAAGTGAACCAATGATATAAATTGACCTGTTTCCGATAATCTTATTTATCAAGATGAACCTGTATATATAGTCTCCATTTTTCCACAGTTGCTTCAAGACTCAAATCAAAAATTACACAATTGACAGAATTTGAAACAATTAATCATGCATTATTTAAGGCAGAAAAGGAGGACCTGTTCCAGAGTAGCCATAAATGTATATGTATACAATGGAATGATTTCCTTACATGTTTGAAATAGTTACACAGTCGTGGATGCTAAGGGTATTCCATACCACGAAGAATTGGTTTGCAACTTCGCCAGGGTCAAGGGTTACAATAGACTAAATTAGGTCACTGAGAACAGTGAACGTTTTCAATGAGGTAAGAGGCAAGTTTCTTCAAAACATTCCTTGCGCTCTTGAGTCCGCTCACCTTCCACATACCTAACATTTCAAGTGAACCTTGTACTAACACTGAGCCACCGGCCTTACCGGAAGGGTGTGTCTGCCAGAAAGGTGGGCCTCGCAAGGGGCACCTGCACCGAAACCCACACTTCAAATATCTATATTACTACCATTCAGTAAGAAATGTGAATTCGTCTGTCTGCGTCAGGCAGAAATCCCAAATCAGTGCATGGAGTCCATTCAACACACATCAAGACAGGTTGCAGTAGGCATGATGAGCCATTAGAACCAATGACAAGCAATGAGTTATGATTTCAATACACCCTAAAACCTAACATTAACATTGACAACATTGTTTTATCATGAGAATACAGGAGGAGGGAAAAAAGAGAAAAAAGATGGGTCTTGGAAAATTGCGGTAACTATATGACGCCTATACTTTCATTAAAACGGTTATTGGACCCATACAACATATCAATTAAAGCTGTTTCTGTTTATTAATTAAAGGGGGGTGGATAAAATTGGCAATATTTGCTATTTTGGACAAAACGAGGCCAAATGCGGCGCAACTGGCGGAGGCTGCACCGCTTGAGACTGGACAAAGACCCTGCGTCAGAGCCTCAAAAGTGACGAGAGCACGCTCGCGTTTCGTCACAACTTTTACTGCCGTTTTCCATTTAAGACTCTTAACAACATTCAACGCGGCAGCAGGTGGATTTTTTAGGGTAAAAAGTTGTTAAGTTGGTTCACGATTCGGAGCTTACCTTAGTGTTGGCTCCAGAGAGAAACGGCGACACACTCGAGACTGCACGACCCCAGGAAAAAGCCACCTGGTAAAAGTAACTTAGTCAAACAATTTAAGTTTAAACACACAAAACTGTGTCTTTTGCAGAATTCTTTCAAATAAATCGCGCACTGGACTGTTCAAGCAATGGTCTCTAGTTTTTCTGTCGTCGGTTTGAGCGCCTCCACCAGCGGCAAGCAGCCTTCCACACCGCATTCACACGGAACAAGCTAGGAAGGGGTGAGGGTTACACTTCCGATATTTATTTTCAAAATAAAATCATGGTCCAAGTTTGACAGGCACGGCGTTAAACTTTTATTTTGATAGCACGACTTATTTCTGGTTTGGATCGACTGTTGGGTGGCTGGAATTTATCCCAGGTTTTGGAGGTGACGTCACCAATACTGGGACTGGTACAGTACGCCGCTGAGGAAGAGAGACATGTGAGGGAGGATGTCGCCCTCTTGCTGATTACAAGAAAAAGTGGAAGTAGTCCCGAAGGAATGGAGGATCGAATGTAACAAATTCAATAAATGAAAACATAACTTTTTTTCAAAAGTTATTAAGAATGTATGGATTTTATTTCAGTGTTTAATTGTTTCAATATGTATTTGTGTTTGTATTCGATGGTCAACAAAGGGTTTACTGTCTTTTTTTTCTCGTTCAAATCAAATGTGTTTTATTTTTCTTTCTTCGGAGATGGGGGGGGCGGGACGGTTCGAAACGTCACTACTCATACATTCATACATACATACATACATACATACATACATACATACATACATACATACATACATACATACATACATACATACATACATACATACACGCACATCATTTTTGTGCATTTCCAGCTGGTGGCAGCAAAAATCCACAAAACAAATTATACATGCACCCATAAAGCGAGTGACTTATTTGCTGTGGAAGTCATTTCATCTTCAACAACATATTCTCATAGACCCTTTATACAGTCATATTGCTGCACGTGTACTGTACTCGTTTAGTCAAGCGTACCAATCTGTGACGTGTGTGATCTTTTTATATGTCCAGTACTTCAATCGTTAGAATTATACTACTGTGTGTCTAGACTGAGTGAACATTTTGCTACACTTGCAATCAGAAGGGGGCAGAGGATCTCTGTATAGCAACACAGTCTGCATAGTCATTCATCAGTACTGCAGGTCTTATGACTGACAGTGTGACCTTCATGGGGGGCACTTGGGTAGTCGACCCGTTCTACCCTTGATCAATGGGTTGGAAAAAAATATTGACATCTGAAATGTTCTTGACGAAGGAAAACTGTATTATCGATCAAATATGATATTGTCCAATGAATAGAGTTGTACCGTATGGTTCAGAACCACATTTACTCCATGCTATACAATAGGATTTGGGGTAGGGTTAATTATTTACACTCTGCGGGCCTTATTTTGATAACTGCCGCCCATATTCTAATCTTAAAAATGTGTGTGACTTCATTATTTATACAGACATAATCTAGATACATGGGGGGCATTGAGGGGGTCTATTTTGGTAACTTCATCCAAAGTCTTTGTTTTTTGCAGATGATGTGATTGTCTTGACTTCACAAAACTGTGATCTTCCACTCTTGCTGGAGTGGTTCACAGTGTGAAGTGGTTGGAATGAAAATAGCACCTCCAAATCTGAGATCCTGGTCCTCAGTCGAAGGAGTTCACATATCTTGGGGTCATGCTCA
>CAAKHF010025202.1:13718-49090 GCA_901007745.1 Hippocampus kuda | reverse complement strand
TTCTGTGTGTCTGCAAGAAGTTGCCGTGGGAAAATAAGGGCAAAAATATATGTAGATTCATGTGTTCAATCAGATTCATCATGAACGCTATTCTTGCCCCAGTCACTAAGCTGCTCCCTTGTCCCATAAGAGGAAGCTTAAAATGATTCCATCCTCTCCATCAGATACAATTGCCCTTTGAGTGACCTTCGCTATGACGCTCAAGTCGGTTGCAGGGATCCATTTCCAGCCCTCTCAGTTCTAAGAGTTTTCCAGGATGCTCATATAGGCTCGCTGATGAGGTGTAGGAATTCCAGTGCAATTGGTCCTAATGATTAAGAGTCCAAAAGCGACAACGGGGTCCGTCTTTCCTGACCTTTCCACCCGACCTCTTAACGTTGGCGGCACAAGAACACGGGCGAGTTGAAGCATCACGAGACAGCTGCACTTTTATCCCTTGGACTGCACAGCTGAGCTGTACACCAAGGGCGGGGGTCACTGTGGGCCAACTGGACAAAAGTAATGGGACACCCAGCCAGGCTAGAAATAGTTTGCAGAATCAAAGATTTCAGACTTTCCTGTTTGGTATTGATCACACATTGAAATTGTTGACAGCTGAGCCCATTCCAACTTTGTTGCTCACTAAAACAGCAGCATGGGAGCGTATCAACAATCTTACTGCATGTTGACTATTAGAGACGTATTTGTCAAATACCCAAAGGATCAAAATTACAAACGCTTTCACTTTTCCTTCCATTTTCTTGTTATACCGATAACAGGCAGCCACTCATCCCGAAAACAGAATTCCCTGAATTTTATTTTTGGCCGAAACTTTTTTCTCACAAAACGATTCGCTCTCATCAGGATTTGTATCCTCTGGCACAATACGTTTACTGGGGGGCGAATCTGCGCACGCTTCATTGTTTGCAAGTGATGTGAAACCTGTAGATTCGCCAGATGCCCCCAAGACCCGCCTCTTTTCATTCTTTTAGCCAATCACGGCGGTCATTCGCACGTTGGCCCTGCCTTCTTCTTTGGTTTCGGCTCCCTTCTTTTTCTCTATCTAGCTAGCTAGCCAGCTAAAAATATACAGTATAGCTAGCTAGCTAGGTAGCTAAAAATATATAGCTAGCTAGTTAGCTATCTCTATCTATCTATTATCTCTATATCTCTATTTTTTTTTTTTTAAACAGCTAATTTAATGGTTGCACATGGGCGAGTAGATGAAATAAATTGGTCGCACTGCCTCAAATTTACGGGGCAAATAAACCTAATTCTCAGAATGTTATGACTTAATTCTCATCAAATTAAGTCTTTCTGAGAAAAACAACTTTATTTAATTATAACTTTATTCCAAAAATAATTCTAATGACTTTTATTTATGACTAAATTCCTACAAAATCTCCTAAATAACCCAAGGATACTTCGAGGAAAATTGCACAGCTTTCACAGTACGCTTGTCCAATTAAATTGCGGCGATAATCTTGTAACATTTCAACTGTAAAAACAAATAGAAACTTTAAACCGTAACATAACAAAGTCTTTGTGTGTTTGTTTTAATTCACATTCCAGAGTGCATTGCTTTGTTATATGTTTGATCATATTTCCAAGATTAAGCGGGATTCTTTGGCTGTAAATAATGGTGGCTTTTTAACTTTTTTGTTTCTGTTTTGGAGTTTGTCCCAATACTTGCATCGTCAAACTATCTCGTGATCATCCTGCTTGACAAAGACATACAGTATGCATGAAAATATGCCCCATGTCTGTGACAGACAAAGTAATCCAATCTATTACTAGTCATGTTCTCTTTAACGAGTACCTCATGTTGCCCTGTCTTCTTTTCCACCGCGGGTCATATGCTTTAAATTACACCAAATAGAGTCAAAGGACATGACATCCTGTTTGTCGGACTCTCCATTTTTGAGGTTTTATGATGCATCGCTTCATATGCAGTGCTTTTCTGATTAGGATGGTGCTTTAAATATATTTGTCAGGTTCTTGGCTTGTGCAAAGACTGGTGAAAAGGACCTGACCATCTTTTCAATTCGAATTTCATCTCATAAAATGTGACTTCTTGTAAGATGTTCAAATTCAAATATCATAACATTCCCACTTTTTAAAAATCCGACACTATTCTTGTGAAATGTCAATTTGAACATTCAATATCTTGTCTTTGTAACTTATTCAGTTTAACATACGTTGAACGTGATTTGTAAATCATTGCATTATAACGTCCCAACTTTGTTGGATTTGGTTTATCTGTCAGATGAACACATTCAGCTGAAAAGACCATTTTGTCTCTCCACACAAACTATTCTCTCTGTGGCGCACCACAAATAGAACACTCGGAGAAGCACCATTGACGTGTTTCTCACTGGAGAGAATCCAGGGACCGTCGGGTCAGGAAAACCTGAGCGTAAGCAAGAGAAGCTTTAGCTGAAAGAATGAACTGGGGTGCCTGCGCACTGTGCAAGTTTGTGTGGGAGGATGAAGAAAATAGCGCTATAATTTGGCACCATGTGATTGTCTGTCATCACGAGGTCTGGATACAATATCCAGCGCATTGCCGGATTGGGATTGTATGCATCTTACCCAGTGAGTGAAGGTAGAAACAGATGAGACACATGAGCGGGGAGGGAGATGACAATCCTCTTGGTTGGACACCCGACCCTTTGGATGCTGTCCTGTTGCCTGCAAAAAATAATGTGAAGTTACATAACAATTGGTGTGTGTTTGTGTGTTTGTGTTGGCTACCCTTCACATATGAGATAATTGCTGTCAAGATTGGAAAAGCAGGGAGGGCCGGGGGAGGGGATGGGAGATACACAAAAACTATGTTAAAACACTTTACAAACATTGGCGAGAATAAATGGCGCATTCTGAAGGTGAACGTAAATTGTCCGGGTGACCGTAAAAGGCCACATGGTTGACTCTGGGAGTCAGTGAGTGAATGGGGGGGCCTCGGGGTTATCTCTGAGAAGCGCTGCTTTATTTATAGATCAAAAAAAGAAAAAAAAAGCCTAACAACCACCCACCCACTCTTAATGTTGCACCTCCCCTATTTTCAATTAGCTCCTCATGGGTGGAGTAATGCAATTGACTAGCGGTCTCCCAGTGAGTCTTGCCTCAGTCTGATCCAGACTCTGCACAGACACAAACTCCTCACACAGGAAGGTAAGACCGATCCATCCATCATCCGCTCATCCCCAATCATCTTCATCTTCATCTCCCCATCCATTCTTTCATCCCACTTCCACAGTCTTGTCGCCTTTTTGCCATCTTTCTCCTTCACTCGGCATCCCCAAAGAGGCTGCCGCCAGGCCTTCGGGCAGCAGCCTCTTTGATTTTTATCATCCTAAATGTACCCCCTACTCATCCCGGAGGCCATTTTCTACCTTACTACAATTGACTACATTTTCACTTCTGAAGGCATCAGGCTTCACTTTGGATGGAACAGATAACATCTGATCTAATGCACACCTTTGATTTAAACTCGTTCACTTGAGTTAGTCATTCAGATGATGCCATTACTGAGGCTTGAGATCAGACTGTCACATCTTTAAGGTTAGCGGCAGATGGTCACTGCCTTTCCGTGGCATTTTCACATTTTCTGTATCCTTGAAATGGAAATGTGATGGAAAGAGGGCTAACGCCGATGGAAAATAGCAGCGATACGGCAAAAGATTAGGATAAAACATCGAGATTGAGATACTTTATCATTTACTCTCCTGATATGGTAACGATACCCCAAGATTAGATATTATAGAGTACGGCGAGTAGTTTTTAACAGTTATATCGTGAGGCAAAACATTTTTTCTCTTGACTGTATTTTGTATATTTTCATCGCCAATGTTTTGTATCGCATCTCTGAATAGCCTCGATATTGCAATAATATCGTAGCGTTGGGCATTTTTATGGTAATATTTTGGGAGTCGTTTTTGAATTCACTTCATTGTAGATGTTTTTTTACAATTATTCCAAAATCACTTTATTGGGATCCGGTTGTAAAAATATAACAATGTCCTATCACGAGTTACTGTATGGGCATCAATATGCACTGAAGATGTTTTTTTTCCTCCACAATATCGATCATGATGTGAGAGCAATATTGGTAAATTAACATTATTGTTGGCAAAATACTGCAAGAACATCATGAGTTACAGTACGGATATCAATAACTAAGATCATCAATAACTTCAATTCATTGTCTTGTATATGCGCATCCCCAAAACATTGAGTATCACATCATTGCGGGATCAGTCTCTTTATCATTAGCACTGCAAAAATATTGTCTTATATCATACTGTAATCGCCACGCCTCACGTGCAGGCCTTAAGAACACTTGTGCTAGAATTTGCAGGGGTCGACCTTCAGGACTCACACGATGGTTCATCATCTCACTGGCTTTAGCTTGTCCACCATCAAAGGCAGCCCAGCTATCTGGGAAACAGCTGCCCAACGTGTCGGACCAACCCCACGGATTGTATTTGCGGCAGTTCAGATTAGCTGTTTTTATTTTTAGGCAGGAGATAAATCCTCGTGTACGCTAGGTGAGTCATGGTGGTCAGCGATAGACAATGAGAGAATGTGGGCGGGGTGAACGGAAAGATTAAACCGTTCGGCTTTTGAATATTTTCGGTAACATCTTGAGTCTTTCTGCTGATTTGTGTGGGACAAACTGTATCTAGAATAGACATTGGACAATGCAAAAGAGTTGGGACGTTATTTTCTACGATCAATGGAAAGATGGGTTGTATGCTGCGTAATTAAAAGCAGGTGTAGGGAACCAACAGCATTTGATCTGACCCTGCCGCACAATTTTCAAAACCTCAGATGAACTCTATAAAACATCTAACTTCTATTTTTGAAATGCCCCGACAGCAAAAAAGAAAAAAGTATCCCAACCCCTGATTTAAAGCCTGTATAACTGCTCAAACACTCACAATAGACGACTATTTGTCGACATTTAGGCACAGGTGGAAGAACCAGAGTCGGGTTTACTCTGCAAACAGCTGCGGCAGCGAGAAGCCATTTTTCCAAGTGTCATTCTAGCCACTTATACACACAGTGACAAGGGATACTGTAGCGCTGACAGCTGGAGGTTCGCTGACGGGTTCTTACAGTAACAGGGCGAGCGATGATGTGCAAGCGTTTTGTTTGTGTGTGTGTGTGTGTGTGTGTGTGCACGCACCCCACCCCCTCTCGCATCCCAAGTAGACTGATAGGGCTTATTTATAACCTCCTCTTTTGTAGCCAGAAGAAAATAAGAGCCCGCTGAGAGATGGAGAAACCATTGAGAACCTTGAAATGTGCAAAAATACACACAGTAACAAAAGACGAGCTTTCACTCTTATCTTTGTCTTTCTTTACAACAATGCAATGTGAAGTGATCAGTCGTGGGTGAAAATGAATGACCGCTACGACTGCCACTACTGCAAAGAATCCCTCTTCGGGAAGAAGTACGTCCTGCGAGAGGAGAATCCCTATTGCGTGAAATGTTACGAGAGCCTCTACTCCAACACCTGCGAGGACTGCAAGAAGCCCATTGGCTGCAATACCAGAGTGAGCGAGCACATATGCATTGTGTAAACACACGCATGTATAGTAATTTTTAGATGAGGGGGTGGGTTTAAGATACAATACTTGGTGAGTTAACCTTTCATCAAAATAGACACAATGTGATTAATGATTAAAAAAAAAAAACTAAATTTAGTCACACAAATCTGTGGAAAATGACCAGTAAATTTTCCATACAATTTATCTCAAGCTGAGCAAGATCTTTGGAAATGCATGGGCAACTTGATGATGATGATGATGTATGATGAATAAAAATGGGAGAAAATATATGACATAAATTATCAGTTTTAGAAATCTGCGTGTTATTTTAATGAAAGTAAAGCATTGTCATAGACAAATGTTTTTAACATTCAATATTGTCTGCAGACATATTCTTGCCTTTGCTCAAATATGAGCATGTCTTCTTTGTGTTCAAAGTGTAGAACGCAGTTTGAAAAAAATTAATACCAAAAAAAAAAAAATCCTGCTCAGCCAATTTTAGCCCTGCTACAGGCAGCACGGATTGATTCCACTTTCTCTCCTCTCCTCGCAAATTCTACAATGTAGATCAACAAAACCAGGCAGACATATGTTGCCAGGCCAGTTTCACAGCGTACACATTTGTCCCACAGGCGATATACCTCGTAACACGATGAACAAACGGGTGAATGTTATCTATTAATTCCGCAATTGAATCACTTCGTCTGTCTTCATTACACACTATAATTATTGAGAAGAGAAACAGTCCCATCTGTCGAACGTGGTGGGGTACTGCACCCAAACACTCACGTGCATTCTCGGTCCCTGAACAAGCATCTAAATCTATCCTGGCAGGATCTGTCTTACAAAGACCGCCATTGGCATGAGGAGTGCTTCAAGTGCTTCCAGTGCAAGCGCTCCCTGGTGGACAAACCCTTCTCCACCAAGGATGAGCAGCTGCTGTGCACCGAGTGCTATTCCAACGAATACTCCTCCAAGTGCCACGACTGCAAGAAAACCATCATCCCTGGTGGGCACGGAAACAAAAACACCCTCCTATCAAGCGAGGTTCTTCTTCTCACCCCGGCGGTCTCACTTGTATTTTTGTCGCTGTTGAAGGCTCCAGGAAGATGGAGCACAAGGGCAACAGCTGGCACGAGACTTGCTTCACCTGCCAGCGATGCCAGCAGCCCATCGGCACCAAGAGCTTCATCCCCAAGGAGAACCACAACTTCTGCGTGCCCTGCTACGAGAAGCAATTCGCCATGCAGTGTGTGCTGTGCAAGAAGGTAGGGGATCATTCGACAGCGGCTGGAAACCACACTCCTGATATAACATACCGGCGGCGCTATAATGTCGACATGCTGTGGCTCCATCTAAGCCCATCACCACTGGCGGTGTGACCTACCATGAGCAGCCTTGGCACAAGGACTGCTTCCTGTGCACTGGCTGCAAGCAGCAGCTGTCTGGCCAGAGATTCACCTCCAGAGACGACTTTGCCTACTGCCTCAACTGCTTTTGCAACCTCTACGCCAAGAAGTGTGCTTCCTGCACCACCCCCATCAGCGGTAAGCAAATATAGTGAAACTCCTCTACAACGAAACCTACATGGGCGAAAATACCCCTAGTGTGAAAAAATCTTCTTGCATTAACACCATTCTCACGTTACGTTATACGAAATCTTGAAAGCAAAAAGACATTATCTACGAAATTGATGTAAGGGAAAGTGAATGCTGATCGTAAATTTCTTTCCCTTTTTTTCTTTTTACACTGACTATATGAAGCGTCAAATAAGTGTATGCTCATACTTATGCACTATTGGAATAAAAATAAAGAGTACACATACGTTTGTGTGTGTGTGTGTTTACATCTGAGATCAAATTTGCTACAGTGAAAAACCCTCTGTTGTGAAACATTTCTTGCTGCAAACATTCGTTGTAGAGGAGTTTTACTGTACATTCACTATACTGTAGCCCTTTGTCCATTTTTTATAGCACTTCCTGTTACAGAGAAACCTGCTGTCCTACACTGTTTCATTGTATTCTTGTGAATTCCCATAAATCCAAATTGTGGGAATTTTGTTTTTTCAGGCATCGGAGGCAGCAAGTACATTTCTTTCGAGGAGCGCCAGTGGCACAATGACTGCTTCAACTGTAAGAAGTGTTCCGTGTCACTGGTAGGCCGTGGTTTCCTGACCGAGCGCGACGACATCCTGTGCCCGGAGTGTGGCAAAGACATCTGAAGGACGCCGCCGCCGCATACATATACACGCATTCAATCATACGATATCGAAATGCTTAAGCAGTCGCGGCACACACCGTAGTGCCTTTACTTCTTTCTAATGTGCATTGTTGTTTGGCTTAGCTACTATCTGACAAGGACTGATGAATACTGTTAACAGAATAACGTCCTGCATGAATATAGAGGACATGTTTGCAACTATGAATTATGGTTTAGCGTCGGCGTGATTGCAGATTGCATGCTTCTAATTTTACTAAATCCCTGTGTTGTGCATGGATTAGCCTCTGTGAAACAACTTGGTGTTATTGGCTTGTGTAAAATGTAGATGTGCATGGAGTCAGGTTTATGGACTTGAGAATTATCCAAAATAAAGAGTTAACAATTGGCATTACGTCTCTTATTCATATACTTTATCCATCCCTCCATTTTTGAGATTGTTTGTTATGGTTACGATAACGGTTCTGTCTCATGGTGCCAAGTATCGCTTTCGTTACCATGATGGCCAGAGGCGATGCTCAGATGTTGCGACGAAGCAAGGGTTACTCAGGATTTCCACAGTGGCGATTTTATCTCTAATTTTCCAATCAAGCAACTGCAACAAAAAAAAAGTGACCCATTACAGATGAACAAAAGCAATTAGCACAATTGTCAGGCAATGCAGACAAATAATTCTGAGGAATTAAATTACTGTGAGCCAACCGGTTCTCAAAAAGAAGGTTTTCGATTCCTGTCCATTATTATTGTCATTTAGCTTCATCTGTAGATGCATTTGCTCATTACTGCTGTGCATACCATGCTGATCTTTATCGACATGAAATAGATTCTCCCCACTCCAATAGAAGCACCAGTGACCATTTGTATTGACACACTACTCATTTAGAAAAAAAAAAAAACCTTGCTGGTACAAATAAAGCTACCATATCTGATCTTAAAGAGGCCAGTAAGGTCCACAAATCGTGCAAAAAAAGTTGCCAAATTATATTGTTCATACAGGGGTACCTTTGGTCTTAAATCCAAATTAAAAGTTTCGGGGTTTTTTAAAGCAAATTTGATCAAATTTTACATTAACAAAATCGAAAGTCTGGATTTTTAAAAATCAAGGTTGCAACAGTGTGACCTCGAGGACCAGAGCCTGATCGCAGTCCTGATGACATGAATCAGGTGTGTTGGAGAATGGGAAAATGGCCATCAAGGACAGACGTTTGAGACCCCTGCAATAGAGCACAATGAGTGAGATGACCAATAAATTCAATTTTTTTAAAAAACATTTATTTGATGCCACTGGGTGAAATCACTGTGATGGGGGGCACAACAGCGTTTAGCGAGTGTTGAAAGGGGATAATTCGCTGTCACTCAGACGTCACGGCCAAGTCACATGCTGTATCTTTTTCTTCACCTCTGGAGACATCAGAACACCCTGAAGACATGCAGCAGAAAAAAATGAGAAGAACTCACTAAGCCCTGTTCCAATGTGTTTTTTGGATCAAATAGCAACAGTTTAACTTGCGGTTCTTACAGAGCAGTTTGCCTCCCGCTTGAGGCTTGTTGTGCCAGGGCAGCGTAAAAAGATCTTGTTGGAAGAAGATGAAGATGATGATGATGATGTTGATGAAGATGATGATGATAATGACAAAGACGACGACGGAGATGATGATGATGCTGATGAACTGCCAGACAAACGACGAATAGGGTTGGCCAGGTTTAGCGCTGGTGGGGGTTTTAGCCTATCAGCCACCCCTGATGATGACACTGTGCTCATTTCCGGCTTCTTCAAGTTTGGTGAGCCACATGAAATGGAAAGAGAAGAAGTAAGGTGGTCCCTGGAAGGGAAAACACACAGGAAAGGGAAGGTACAATTAAGCATTAGGGAGTAACAATCAAGTGTAGTGAACTGGCGGGTGAGTTAAAAAAAAATACACTGATTCAATAACAAAGGAATAGAATTGTAAGAATAAAGTTGTGATTTTACAAAAAAAAAGGGACATCATAATGTTACAAAAATAAAGTTTAATTTGAGGAGAATATAAATCAAAATTTCGTTTGAGGGTAGGTTTGACTCACCTGTCCGTTCGCGGGCCCACTGGTGAGTGTTTACCTCGAGTCTTCGCCATTCTCATTCCCCAGCGATTGTTGGGTAAAGTGCGCTGTGGCCGCGGGATGACATGTCGTACGTAGAGGTCTACGAGCTGGTCCCGACTCCCGCAATCTTTGTAACTTACCTTTTTCTAAGCCACAAAAAAACAAACGGTAAGCAAAGGCCGTTCTTTAAACACGAACAAGACCAGAGCTATTGACTGTTAGCCAGGTACGCCAACGCCACTGTTTGTCTTCTATGTAACTCAATAAATTCCACTCTTCACGTGTCATCGTGAAATTTTATCTCACCTCATTTAAAATTAACTGTAGAAAATCCTGAGATAGAAGCTCAGGGTGCAGTAAAACATCCACGTCTGAGGCGTAAAGGGATTTTTTAGCTAACTCATAGGAGGTCGCCATATTTGAATTACCCAGCATGCTCCGTGTCAACGGCGAATTCTTCTTTGGACGTTTTGTTTTGCAACACTGCCATCGAGTGGAACCTTGCACCCAACACAACACAACACAATACAATACAGTGCTGTACTTACTGTATTTGAGTTGAATTGGAAGGGAAGGTTGAAATGATTTAAGTTATTTGCCTATGATCCAGAATATCCACCCACCAAATATGATAACAGGTTCAAAGGTTTCTCTTCAAATGATCTTACAATTTACAAAGTCAAAACTATTTTGGATACCTACAAATTAGAGATGTCATTTGGAAGAAAAAAAATCACGAATGATGCAACGAATGGAGAGGACATTTTGGACATTTTTCATAAAGATTAGGACAATGGTACTTATCAAAAATAATCTTGAGAGTATATCGTGTTCATCAGAATTTAAAGGAAGACCACAATTTGAACATTAATAATAATAATAATAATACATTTTATTTATAAGCGCCTTTCAAGACACTCAAGGACACTTTACAATAACAAAAAAAACACAAAACAATTAAAAGGAGATGAGAAGTAGAGGGAAATTTAGTGATACCCATATTAAGCCCCCACCTGTGTTTATTGGATGTTTAATCCTTTTGGAGTCCAAAAATATTTTTATTCCTATGGATGATATACAAAGTTATTTCTTGTACGTTTGCTACTATTCAAAACAAGGGTGTGAAATGAGTGAATTATTCTGCATTAACAACTTCCAGTTTGTGGTCTTGTGGAGGCTCCATATCCATAGTAGCAAATCAAAACATTTCAGTTTATTCACAATTATCCTCACTCTGGTAAATTCACCCGCCTCAAGAGTTTTCAGTGAAGTGAACACCCGTAGGAAAGATAGTCTGTGGTATCCCAGCAACATGGCAATATATTCACATCATGTGGCCGCTCTACTGTTTACATTGTGGAAGTGGATGACCGCAATGTTTTGTTGTATTTTTGCCACAACACACACCTTGAGTCCTTTGAAAATCATATTTATTTGTCTGTTTCCATTCTTGGTAATCCATGATGTATCCAAGTTTTTTTTTGTTTTTTTTTTACATCTTAATAAACATTGTTTTCATGAACAAATGTTTGAGGACATCACTGGACAATATTTTTTCCCCTTTTTTGGGGGGGTTGGGGGGGGTGAGAAACATAACTGACATGATAATGGTCACCAGTAGGCATGGGCAAAAGAAATGATTTATTGACCATTATGAATTTTGTCACCTGTGTGGAACTTCCTGTTGAGTCATTGTGTCTTAAAGGGGAGACCACCAGTCCACCAGTCAAGTGTGAAATTAAACACCAAAAGTAAATCTTTTGTTATCTGACTGTGTGCCATTCTCAGTCATCTAGGTCATGGTAATTTGAAGTCAAGGTTGTCCGGTCCGAACAAAATCCTTTCTCAACATTGGTCCAGCAGTATGAAACATTCATCGAGAGATTCATCCATCCATCTATTTTCCCACACCATTTTTCCTCATTTGAGTCATGGGTGAGCTTGAACCTGGCCCTGGGGACTTCCAGCAAAAGGCAGAATGAAGTGTGGTGACCAGTCAATCTCAGGGCACGTCATAGAGACACACACACCCATTTACACATTCACATTCACACCATCACCGTGTCTGCGCCGAAGTCAGTCTCTCCCGATAGCAAGATCCTACCATGAAAAATAATATTTGAAATAATAACAATCACTCAGTCAGTCTAATTGCTCATCCATTAACGCCTCAGTGACTCATTGTACAAAACAACAACTCACCAATGATGCAAGGTTCACAAACAAGAGAGATGTTGACATTGGACGAGATGAATTTGTTTTGCCGGCATGTTGGCTATCAGATCTGTGCGAAAGTGTGGAATTGCCAATGTGGAGTAAACATTTTTTTGACTGGCCTGTGACATTTGAACGTACTGCAAAGTCGTCCGAATGTCCTGGCAAAGTCGTTTGAACGTGTTTGGTTAAGTCGTTCGAATGTCGTGGTAAAACGTAGGCTCCACGCTAAAAACATTTGATGTCATTTGCGCACGCACACAATCGCAAATGTGCAAGTCATTACCTCGTTCATGTATCATTTCATGGGCTGACTTGCTCATGGGAATAATTGTGCATGCACAAGTCAATACCTCGTGACGTTATCGGAAAAAAAGGCCGTTTTTAGCAGTGAGCCTCCACCCCACTGATACGTTGACTTGGTCAATACGTTCAAACTGCTTGGCAGTACATCCGAACAATTTTATTCGAACGACATAAGTCAGTCAAAAATGTTTTAGTCCACATTGGTCGTTCCACACGTCCATTGATCTGAGACAAAAACAAAAGATCGACGTCAGAATCCCACGGCATTTTGTGTCCTTCACACAGCCGACTGAGTCTCGCTGCAGACGTAGATGTTGCTGGGTCGCACTCTTCTTCGGCTGCGGCTGCCCATCCTGGGACACAGGCGGCAGCTCTTGGGAACAAACTCCTGGCAGGCTTCCCGGAACTTTCGGATCCTCCAACAGTAAATGATGGGGTTGAAAACCGTCTTCAGGTAGCTGAGCCACAGGGCGCCTATACTGATTGGGTAGAAAGCGGGGCTGTAGTAGAACTGGCGGCTGAAGACAGCCAGCAGGCTGACCACGGTGTAGGGCAGCCAGCACACAGAGAAGCCCACAAAGAGGATCAGGATGGTAGTGAAAGCGCGGGTCTTGAAGCTCATGTCCACTTTAATCTGCGGGGGTCTCTGCAGCCCGATGAGTCTCATTTTGCTGACTTGGTTGAGGGCCGGCAAGCAGGAGGGCTCGCTGGCGTGGCTGTGGACGCGCAGGGTGTTGCGGCGCACCGTGTTCAGGATACACATGTATGAATAGAGCATGACCGAAAAGGGGGCAAAGAAGACCGCCACCGCCAGGAGGACCGTGTAAGCGCGGTCGGCCACGGACTCGCTGTATCCCAGCACGCACTGCGGCACCCAGACGTCGCCCACTCCCGCCGTGCCCGTCCTCCAGCCAACGATGGAAGGTAAGGACACGCAGAGGCTAAGCAGCCACGAGCCCGCGATCAAAACCTTGGCCCTGTGCGGGGTCAACTTGTCCTGACGCTGCACGATGATGAGGAAGCGATCCACGCTGATGATGAGCAGTATGGACACGCCCTCCAAGACAAAGAGCCAATAGAGCATGATGGAGGCGCGGCAAAATCCACTTCCAAAGCTCCAGTCGGCGCTTCCCAGTGTGACGGCGGTGAAGGGCATGCAAAGGAGCGAGAGCATGATGTCGGAGAAGGCCAGCGTGGCGAGCAACAGGTTAATGGCGGAGCGCATGGCCGGCTTCTGGTAGACAATCAAACACACGATGGAGTTGCCCAGGAAACCAATGGTGATCATGAAGATCATGATGGCAGCCAGAGTTACACGCAGGGTGACCGATATGAGAGGAGTTCCAGGTTCGGACGGGGGACTAGTTGTGCCCTGAATGGTGTCGTCCGGCTCCACCAAGTTACATTCTTCCAGCAGGCTTTCATTGCAAAAAGACATTGTGACACTTTATCCGAGAATACCAATGTGGATGAAATGTGTGGTCACTGTCAGGGGCATAGCAAGAGTTTGAAACCCATCTGAAACACATCAATAAAATAGAGCACAGTGAGATTCGCTGTAGCGGGCAAGGAACGGTCATTGGTCACTGAAGGGGAGGTTCAAAATCATCACACATCAAAACAAAGAATAAAAATGACAAATCGTGCCGTTACAATGGCGACATTCTTACGCGAACCCCTTTCCGATTTAGCGCTGCATAGTTTTGCTGGCTGTTGCTATGGCAACAGGGTGAGCAGCTCCATGGCAACAAGCATCCCATACACTCGTGCTTCCACGGCCAAATATATTCTATAGCACAGCCTACTACTGCCAACTTTAATCTTACGCACAAGGTCACCTGATCTTGTTAGACTTGAACGGTACAACCCAGCGGGCACATAACATCGATTTGATGTTGAAGGTTGGATTTTGATGTGATATTGATGTTGAATTCACATCAGATGCTCACTTTCTGTTTATTCGTCTTTTTATTCTTTAGAGTTTGTTAATCATTTATGGGAATAAAATACACGCGTGTGAAATTGTTTAGGATGATGTCATCTAAAAATGTTTTTGGGAGGATTTAGTAGCTGTGCCTACATGAAATGTAGTCAACACAATAATGCAGGGTTTTGCTCATGATGGCCTTGACGTCCCTATTTTTGTCCATATTATTATTATTAAGATTATTGTTATCATCATAAATCCTGGTCATTGAGCAAAGTAGAGAAAGAGGTAATAGCACCTAAATGAAGCAATGTATTCGAATAAAATTTAAAAAATAAAAATAAAAATAAATACCCACCTTGAACCGGTCACAGTGACAGCATCCTGGCCCACCTTTTCACCCATACGTGCAGTGACGGGCTTTCCTCCATGGCATACCGAAAATCTCAACTAACGATGAAGAGAAATATCCCGAGGAGAACGTTTCACAGCGGGCTCGGTCGTCATCGTGCGGATTGCAGACGACGCAGACGCCACAAGAAGCAGAAGCAGGTGGATGCCGATTTAAAGGAACAGTGCGAGCTTTAATTTTTAAAAAAAATCCATACCAACACCAGCAAGTAGTAAACTAACTTGTTTGTCGTTGGGTTTTTTTTGAGTTTGTTTTTATTTTTAGTAAATGGACGCCAAAGTAGTCAAACGGGCGCATTTTAAATGTATGTTTACTCTTTGTAGTTGTTTGACAGTACGATAGTAGTTATCATACATTTGAAATCGTTTACTTATTCGTTTTCAAAGAATATCGTGTGTCATACTCATGATTTTTGTTACAATTTTCATTGTAAAAATATAGTTTTGATATTAGTGAGAAATGGTAAATAAATACAGTAAAAGGAAATAAAATGCATAAAAAATATTCCAGGCCCTTCCGCCTAACCCTCCCTCGTCTGTCTATCGAGTTTTTAACGATCAAACGGTGCAATAATTGAGTTTGTTTTAAAATCACATGCTATAACAATTATGTCCAATAGATGGCGGCATTGCGCTATATACAGTATTATTTGGTTCAGCAGTAACCGTTGACAATGGGACACGTGCAAAATAACACCCACGAAGATATTTTCAGACCATTATTGAACTGTAATTATTGACAGTTTCATGAACAGTTTTGTGTTTTTCCATTTCGATCGGGCACCATAACACGGTACTGTATTATCTTTCCTTCTCGGTGTAAAGTGGCACCGTGCCCGTGCGTTGAACGTGCCCACCTCAGTTCCACTCCATTGATGTGACGCATGTGCATGCATGCACATCACGTCCACTGGCAAGCTCGCAGGGAGGGAGAAATAATTTCTTTTATTCCACACCTCTGCCGAGACGTCGCCACTCCATCATTCGCCTAAAAAGCAAACACGCCGGTCTGCCTGCGTGAAAAATGTTCCTCTCCTTAAATCAGAATATTGAGTGCAAAAAAACCACACAAACACACACACACACACACACACACACACACACACACACACACACACACAAGGAACAGAGAGTTACATTTAGGACATTTTGCACAACATCTACACTTTCTGGGTCTTGTATTGACAAACTGCTGCTTGTGACTCCAGCTTCCAGTTATGAGACTCAGTTTAGAAACTTCAAGGAAGGTGTTAATCAATGGTAGGCCACTCGAGGTGGTTCGGCACTCTGTGCCATGTGCGAATAATTAAAAACATTGGGGAATGTGCAAGCCTTAGTGGAACTTTATGATAGGTGTCTGAGAGAAAGGCTTGTTTCACAGTGTGGTAATCAAACAGAGAGACTTTACTTAACAACGGGGGTCAACCACTCTCTAAGTAACCAAAAGCTACTTTTTGAGTACTGATTAGTCCATTCTTGATTCATGAAAACGGTTTTGGTTTGGCCAAGTAATGGTTTAATTCTCATTATATCCTTCTACTGTATTATAAATGTAAAATAAAGTAAAACTTTAAAAGAAAAAAAACCCCGTCTCGTTAGGGAGACAGCAGGAATGAGTGTCATTAGTCATAGCGTAACTCATCCGAATCAAATCAGAAGTCAAAAATGCTCATTTGTTCAATTGTTCAAGTTACTGTAAAAAGACTAACAAAGAAATTCTTGCAAAATCTCAACGTTATCATTCATCACTTATGGCAATTAAAATTTTTGATATACATTTTAGAAAGGATCATGTACGGTGACGCACATGATTTGTTTTCATGGAACATATAAAATGATGCAGCGGGCCAGATCTGGACCCTGGGCTGTGAATTTGGCACCTTTGCTTTACACAATATGCCAATCCCAGTCTCAAACCTGAATTAAAAATTGCAGTTTGTGTCAGGAAGGGCATCCGGTTCACTTTATCAAAACTTGCTTCTTCTTGGAAAATTTTGGTAATGAAATTAGTATTATTATTAACCACAGCTATTGTGATAGCCTGCCAAGCCATTTCTTGGGATATACTGTGTGAGTTCAAATATGAACATACAGGGTTGTTGAGTCCTTTCTGGCAGCAACCTCTGCTTCCTGTTGGCTCAACTTTTCCAGTTGTCATCGGTAAGATTCTTTCACTTTGTTGTGATATCTGTGTGTGTGTGAGTATTGATCAGGGTGAGGAAGCACGCGCCGCCATTATCCATCATGTGTGGCCTAAGATCTGCTCTCTGGTGTCACTCTGTCACCTTGGCAACCGCTAGTGAGTTGACCTGCCAGCTGGGAGTGCTGAACTTTGCTGGCTGGCACAGGATTGTGCATGAATGCAGGCAGCCTCACATCAAAATGCAGAAAAGAGCACAACTTAGAAGAGCACAACGAGGCAATGTCGATCGCTATCAACACTTTTTGTCATGCATACACATGTTTTGTGTCATGTGTGCTTTTGAGTAAATGCTGTAAATGCAAATTTAACTGCAGTTTTCCTGAACTACTGATGCCCTCATATGTGGCGGAAATCTTTGCCAACTGCAGGGTAGGCGTGGCACCTGTAAAACTGGCATCTACCGTGGAGTTTAAAGAAACAGAAAGAGGCCTAATTTCGTACCCAGCACGCACACTAGTCTCGTGCAAAGCATGGTCTGACTGTATGCATGGGTGGAGTTTTTTTTCTTTTGGTATTTTCATTCGCAGTTTGTAACGGGTGTTTGCGCCGTCGTGGGAGTAAACACAGCGAACTTGCTTCCCAGCCAATGGATTTGCTTTAAATTCAGTGCAGGAGAGACACCCGGTCTACATGGTAGAAGCATGAATCTCCATGCAGAAGATTGATGCGGGCAAAGGAAATTCATAAGGAACTCCGCCACATATGTCCGCAGAGCTCAGAATATATCTGCTTGCACCTCGATCAAAACCACCAAAATCACATTACACCATCTACGCCACAACTTAGACCTGCTTTCGGCTGGTATATTTCGTCTATTTTTCAGTCACAAAAATTGTCTGTTGCGCCAGTGGCTTGGAAAAGAAAACACCCTCAGTCCGAATAATTCCCACACACGCTCAAGGAGACTCGCACCTGCATGAAAATCAAAATGCATTCATTTTAACACCCGAGTGCATGTGCGCTGTCTACAAAACTAGAGCCCAAAGTACTTTATATTTCGAGTGCATTTATTCCATGTGGAGCAAACACAACGGACCAAAGTACCTTATTTAAATTAACGATCACTTTAAATGGCACTGGTGACTTATGCACACACTACCAGCTTCTCATTCAATCGTGTGTCAAGACAAGCTAATTCACACAGCCTTTCATCGCAAAAAGAGTTTGCTAGCCCACATTTCACAAAAATGAACGACTTCCATTGGTCGACACCCTCCCATCCGGCCAAGGAAATCCTCAGAGAAAACCCATTCAGATTCAGAGGAAAAGAAAAAAAAAAACAGATGGAGGGATCCCCCTTCCAGGAAGTCCCGTCTGCAATGCAAGCCGAGAGGGCAACATTAACCATACGATATGATTCATACAATGCTAGATCAAACAGTATGAGAGCCCATTTGATGAAACGAAGCGCCGCAGACAGACGCCTCCGTTGAAGTGGTTCCCCTTCAGGACTTTTCCCAGTTGGTTGATGCACAATTCTCCACAGCAACAACTTCGCTCGGAGGAGGAGAGAACGGGGGTTAGAAATGGCAGAAAAACAGGTCAAATCAAGAGGGGTGAGGCAGGATGAGAGACTATTTGCAGACGAGATGTGGTTTAACCCAATGTGTACCAAATAGTCTTAAGTCGTGGTTTCAACATTTCTACTGATGTAGTCACTCTAATTTTTTCTGGGTAGGGCATTCCGGATTGCTGGAACCTGAATAGAGAATGTTCAAGACCCCGCTGACTTCTTTTTTGTTCTCAGAGTGACCAAAGGACCATCTTTTTATGACATGAAGCCAAACGGTGTATATACATTTTTAACAAGTCATATTTCTGAATTTCGTATACAGCATTGCATATATTTATTGCATTTTTGGGCCTCGAACGTTTCCACCACCAACCACATGGCAAAAATGAAGACAGCATGAATTGGGATCACTATTAGGGCCCATTTTATTTTCCGTGATCAAACAAATGTTTATCATGATGAGGATTTGTCCGTGACATGTTTCTGGGCTTGTTCATCTGAGGTATTATTTGTTTTTCAAATTGCATAGCCTGGTCAAATTTCATGCTCCGGTCCACGGGCTGTGTAGCTTGAGTGAGTCTTACAGTACGGTACATGTCAGGGTTAAGATCTGCTTTAAGAAAAGAAATAACTGTTTTTAAATGTTGGGTGCCACAATAGACGACTTGAATACATGCTCATAGGCTGTATGAATATAGATTTCATCTGCAAGTTAAATGCAATTCAAACTGTGGTATTTACACTAACTACCCAAATGTCAGTACCGTATTAACTGTGCAATTTGCTTTATTTGGCTTAATGCGAAAGACTTCTTTGGTCAACAGCACTTTGATGCTAATACTCTTGTTGTGTTTTCCTGCATGTTTTCACACACATTAATGACCTGCGTACTATACATTCAATTTATTTGTTAATGCGATACGAAGCCTCAAAAACGTGAAATGTCACGACAAAGACTGTTTACCCTTTCATGCAACCTGTAACCTGATAACGGGATTAAGCTGTCCACTGCAGTGACCGCTGTCCCTGAAAGGGTTAATTATACATCCAGCTTGCCAACTACTGGGCACACCTTTAGTGAGTTTTCATGGCACTTTACAAAAGGATACCTTAGTTTTAGTGCTTTTTCATGTGGTAAGAAAATAAACCAGGTTGGTACAATGCCCTTTTGATTGTGTATGGTAATTTCGACACAAACTAAATTAGTCATTTAAACAATTGGCTCATTGTGAAACAAAGTCATAACAATAAAGGCCAGAAAAGATAAACTACCATACGTGCAAATTTGCAAATTGTCAGCTCGGGTTTGTTGATGGTCACAGCTGATACAAAATTCGGTTTAGTATAATTTAGAACAACAGGTGTTAAACTCTGGTCTTCCAGGGCCACTATCCTGCATGTTTGAGATGGTTCCTTCCTCCAACACGCCTCATTTAAATGATCATCTCATCATCGCCATCAGCAAGCTCGACATCATCGTTATCACATTTCTGTGATTTCAAACAGGTTTTTTACAGGGCTACACCTCATATAAATGTTTTCCTTTTCAGCTGTATCTAATTAATACTGTTTGTTTTTGGATAATACTTGTAATAAATATTGAGCAGTACCAACGTCAACATGCATTTGCAATAAGTGTGTGATTTAGGCCTACAGTTTTTTTTTTTTTAATTGATGTTGCTGCAGTGCAAAAACAAATCCAAATTCGGACTGATTGTAGATAGACAGATAGATAGATAGATAGATAGATAGATAGATAGATAGATAGATAGATAGATAGATAGATAGATAGATAGATAGATAGATAGATAGATAGATAGATAGATAGATAGATAGATAGATAAACATAGATGCAGAAAACATTTAGCTGGACCATTGGAACAAAATGCGCGCACGTGTGTAATAATGTTCAACTCACGTGTCATCTTCCATGTCAGTCCAATTTATTAAATAATTCATTTTTTTCACTGGAAATACTGTAAGAATGAGGGGGGAAATAAATAGTGCAAACTATCACACAATAATACACACTTGACTTGTACATGTAAAGGAATGTTTTGTACTTGGAAAAAAAAAACCCATGTATCTCAATAATAAAGGAAAGCAAAACAATGAAACGAGTTGCGAGAACTGTATGTCTACTAAAAACACAATTGGAAGAAACCTAATGGGGGCGGCGGCGGGGGGGAGGGTATTCGGGAACAAGTCAGTGCTAAATTAAAGCAAGTTGGTGATTTATTTGAATGTTTTTCACTATGATGCATAAAAATTGACTTTTTGTGCTGCTTTGAATTTACATACTCGCACACACACGCGCGCGCGCACATAACCGATCACAGGACACACGTTGGAGCTTGTAACAAAAAACGCTGAAGTGAGGCAAACAAAGAGAAAAATAAAGTTTGGGCGATTTGGTGCGGCGTTCACGTGTCGCTGTACATCCTCTTGCAGTCTAGGGAAGGTGGCGGCGTATCCGCGCCCATGCTGCCCACCTGCGAGTACGCGTTGTCCGGGCTTCGCGGAAGCCCGGGCGGCGTCATGCGCTTCTCTTTCTGCCTGCGGTTGCAGAACCACACGCGCACCACCTCCTTCTCCAGCTGCAGTGTGTCCGCCAGCCCGTTGATCTCTTGTGCCGACGGCTTGGGGCACTTGAGAAAGTGGCTCTCCAGCGCGCCTTTGACGCTCACCTCGATGGACGTGCGCTTTTTCCTCTTGCGTCCCTGCGTGGCGATCTTGTCGATGCTGGCCGGGCTGCCGGTGCTCGAATCGGCCTCCTCCAGCCACTTATTGAGCAGCGGCTTCAGCTTGCACATGTTCTTGAAGCTCAGCTGCAGCGCCTCGAACCGGCAGATGGTGGTCTGCGAGAAGACGTTGCCGTAGAGCGTGCCCAGTGCCAGACCCACGTCGGCCTGCGTGAAACCCAGCTTGATGCGACGCTGCTTGAATTGCTTGGCGAAGTGCTCCAGGTCGTCCGAGGTCGGCGTGTCCTCATCCGAGTGCGCCTCTTGGTGATGATGATGCTGATGATGATGATGCTGCTGGTGCTGATGGTGCGCGTGCTGGTGATGAGGATGATGATTGTGAGGATGGTGGTGGTGGTGGGGGTGGTGATGAGGGTGGTCCAGCTCTGGGGAGTCCCCACGCAAGAGCGAACCGGGGTGCATGAGGCTCTGGGTGCTGAGCATCCCGTTGACAGTGAAGGCGGCGGGTTGAGAGTAAACGAGGCTCTGCTGTTGCTGGTGCGGCTGCGTCTGACCCTCACTAATGTTGATGGTGCCCACCCAGCCGCCAGGCTGCGCTTGATGGCCCCCTAAATGGGAGCCGCGGTGATGCAGAGCGGCACCCGAGTGGAGGTCCTCCCTCCCGCCGCCGCCTCGCTTCATCTCCTGGGTCTGGGAGCTGGCCGGCCACGCCGCACCAACTTCGGCTGCGGCCGCTGCAGCCGCCGCAGCCGCAGCGGCCGCGGCTGCGGCGTGCGGCAACGACGTGACCCACTGGTGGGCATGACTTAGCATATGCCCCCCGTTGCTGGACACCATGGTGGCCCCTTGCATGAATTCGCTCTGCACCATCTTGACCGAGGGGTCCCCTCTGAACGCGCTGGAAGACACTGAGGTGACCACGCCGTTTGCCGGCTGCATGCTACCGCCTCTCCGGTCAGAGTGGGAGACCGGGCCGGTTAGAATCCTGCTGCTGGCTAGGTACGGGCTGGAGGTGGCTGTAGCCATCCCCCAAATCATAAATCTGGACTTTTTTTTAATTTATTTTTTACTTGATCTTTTAAACACCGGATCCACTCGCAAACGCGCTGTGTGAAAAAAGAGCAAAAACAGTCCTTATATGGAAAACAGCCATAAAAAAAAATACTGAAAATCAAGGGGACAGCAAAAGTTACAGTTTCAAAAAAAAAAGTTTCTCCAATCGTGAATAATCCACAGAACTATTCGATCCGTGCCTGCCTGGAACGTGCGTAAAAGTCTGTCCCTTAGTCTTCTAATTAGAATTTTTTTTTTTTTTTTTTAGAACGCGATGAAGTGATAAGGTCGAAAACTCCCCGCTGAGACGAAGCGCATCCTCCACGGAGCAAAGGAGGCGAACATGTGTTCAACTGCGACCACGGCCGAGCTTCCCTCTCCCATCTCCGGCCAATTAGCTGCAAACTAGCCCGCTGAGTCCTTGCTGATTGGACGCTCAGCCTGAGAGGAGTGTGTGTGTATGTACGAGGGACACTAATCTGGTCAGCGTGCTAAACTTACTACACTTAGACAATAACAATATGAACATCTTATTGCTTTACAACCCCGGTGACTACAAAATTAGGCACGCTTGCCAGATCCAATCAAAGTGCTCTCTTTTTCTGTCAGCTTTTGATCCATTTTGATTGGAGGCATTAACAGCTTCGATATGTTTATAGTTTACTGTGGTGTAGAACTAACTACACTGTATCATGCAAAGGGCTGTTTCTAATATTTTGTCATGAGACAAGCAAAATATTAATAACAGGTGTCCCAAAGGGAAAAAATAAGGTGTTGGCTTGAATACATTACATCATATCATAATTCCTCAATACCAAGCTAATACCCCCTCGATGTTGTGAGACACTTGGGAAAAACATTACAATGGTATAAAGTATTCGATTTACTTCATCAGTTGGTAGCAATAGAGTGCATCGTTTTGCCTTTACGAGCTCATCATTGAAGTTTGCTTTTTTTTTTGTTTTTTACTGCAAATGTCCAATAGATTAGTGCTGAAACGTTGAGACAAAATAATAGCTCACATGGCCTGAATTGAACCCACGTTTTAGATCAATTTAATTAGAATTCATTTCGAGGTTGTCCTGCGAAAGAGGTGCACGCAGAGTAGAAAAGCTAAAAGTTGCACCAAGGTGAATTTTGATGATTCCTATTACCGATCTCAATGTTTCCGTACATCACAGCAATGCACAATATGCGGCCCCTGAGAGACCACGAGTCGTGTCGGAATGACATTTGAGCAATTACTGTATCCCCAATCACGTTCGAAAACATCTTGCAAAAAAAAAATGTCCAATAAGTGTTTACTCTGCGAAAAGTAACCGCATACATGCTCTAACTGAGTCCCATATTGTATATTGTAACAATGCACTATTACACCTATAAGGCTGCGGGTCACATATTGGTGACACTGGCGCATTCCTTTCTTACCTTTTGAGTTTTTCACTTGATGCGTCGACAGAAAAATGCGTAGAGTGAGTGACTGATCATTTTGGAGTTGAGGGGAAAAGTATAACATTTTCAAAAAGAGCAATTCATCTTATTTTGGGGTTTAGCTGTTGAGTGACTGTGTGGGAAAATGATGATAATGGGAAGAAAAATACACTCTGTCTCACACAACAGCACTTTGAATGCTTGTCTCTCAGAATAAATACACAAATAGATGAGCTAGCATACTAGCTGGAATGTTTCTCAAGGATCCTCAGCTTTGGACACAACAAGCAAGGTGTGCATGCCTTGCGCATGCTAATGTGCTCTGCCTTTCAAGTGGTCAAGAAAGGACACAGTTGCGCCTCACTGCTAAAGTGCAAAAAGCCGCCACAAATGCAGTTGGAAACACATTCATCAAGGGAGGATTTTTCAACATTGGGCCCGTTTACGGGACGATCTGACACGTAAACGTCCTGTGGGAACCCTTTTCTCCCAAACGTATGAGTTGAGCGGACTCACTGTGCTGCATGTTTGACTTGCATGGTCTCGGGTCCACTTTATAAAGTGGCTCATGGATGAAATGCCTTTGGGGCTTTTCCATTTCACCCCCAAAACGTGCAATTTGAACTTGATATTCATTGTATTCAGTAGACGTTAGCTATAAAAACTTCAGATCGGTCCAGCTCCCACACTTGACAAATGTAAATGCAAACAGCAAAATAAGTCCGTTTTCTGAGAGTGTGTACAATAGCAGAGCAGAGACATTTTCAACTAATGTTCGCATTTAATGAGCAGGTGGTGGACCTCCACTTAGTATCACAATTTTTTTTTTTTTTTTAAATTGATGCAGTATTTCACTATGACAGCGTGGACACGTCCAACTACAAACATGTCACCATGATGTTCTAATTTAAATATACGCACAGAACGGGTATTTTTAAATGAAGTCATAAAGTTAAAAAAACAAAACAAAGAGCAACCAAAAAAAAGTTAATATTAATTGAACATTTGTTTCGACATATTGGCTGAATTGCTGCCGTTTGGACAAAGGGATGTTAGCTTGTTGGTGGGGGAAAAAAATTACTCCTAAATAGTTTTGTTGATCAATTTCACAGCATTAGAAGTTACAGTTTTTAAAGCACAAAGTAAAAAGAACAGTTTGCAGTGCACACTCAGTATTCAAAATGGTCTCACAAAATGTCCCATTTATCAACTTAAATATAATCCAACACCCAACCTGAAGTACTTATACATCGTACAAAAAAAAACTATCAACGTTTTTGAAACTATTTTTAATGACTCTTCCTAAGCCTTTAACAGTAAAAGACTCCCAGAACATTCATAAAGTCACGCGCATTTGTTTTTGAATCTTTCAACTTGAATGATTGATTGTGCCGTGAACATGTTCAAATCCTACTTCTTCAACCTGTGAAATAAAAACAACAACAACAACAACAAAAACCCACAAACGGCGTGGCTCGCTCCAAAAGCAGCAGACCACTTTCCAAGTCCGGCGGCAGAATGTTGAGGAAGCCAGATGAGTGTGCAGGGACGCGGTAATGTTTTGCATGTGTTGTGTTGGCTGCTCGTCTTATTTGTTATTCATGAAGGAAGCTGGGTGAAGAGGCCGACTTCTGATGCGTGTGTCTCTCTCTCTCTCTCTCTCTCTCACTACGCTCTCTTTCCGCTATGTGTTGGAGCTGCAGCGAATTTGCCGATTAAACTCCGCTTAATAAGCATGACACCGTCCGCTAACTGGCATCGCTGTTTATGAATGATCATCCTCAAATCGGGTGAACTCTCTCTTTTGTCTTTTTTGCTCTCGGTTGAGTTTTCGCCATGCGGGTAGGCGGCCATTTTGGGCCCCCTGGCTATTTTTTGGGGATAGACTTTTGAAATATGCAAATGTTCAGAAAAAAAAAAGTAGGAAAGGGCAGGGAGAAAAAAAAAATCTTCATCTGGACTCCCGGAGCTTCCGATCAAAAGAAACAGATGTTTTTTGGCTTTTTTTCTTGTTCGTGCTTATGTTTGTTGTCAGCCAGTGTAATTATGAAGTGCAATAAAACGCAAAACAGACAACAAAAACAAATGCTATGGTCACTGGCATGATTACGGACCTGCTAACCTCGATTAGTTTCTTGATCTCATGAAATTTTGTGGAGCGTCAAACCAATAGTTTTCAATATTTTCCCAAGGTTGCCACATTTGCAAGTTCCTTTTTTACCAAGGTCACCCTTTCATGCAAACAGACCTCACACTTTCAACTTCCTTCTTTCACCCAAATTATGAAGGTAACCTCTGCCAAATAAACTACTTCTTTTGATTGATTTTGGTGCTGCTCGTACACACTTTACACTCATTCTATTTTTTTTTTCAGGAAATGTGAATTACAAATGATACTTTGTGGGAAAAATACTCACAAAATACATGCTTGGTTGGCAAAGGTCAATTCTTTTGTTGTTCACAGACCTTTTTTGTTGTTGTTGATTTTATAGGGATGGCGTATATTTGAAACCTGTTCTTGTGAGAATTTTGGATTAATATCGCAAAAAAGTGAGTTGTAACAAGTTGCAAATACGGCCTATTTTGTTGTGATCAAATCAAAATGTATATTATATGACGCTTATTTTCCACAAGAGTTTAGTGGGTTAGCCAACAAAAAATGAAATGTGACAAATTCTATGGTGGAATCTTAAGCAATTCACCAGTCCGTTTAAAAATCACTCCTCTTTTTTCTTTTTTTAAATATGAATCAATATTTGATTGGGTTTCTTTTCTGGTCTTTTATTGGTCTTACCTTTGATACATTTCTTTTGAAGATTCATAACTTTATTCAGAAATGTTGCACAAAGGCTTTAGGGATGTTATGTTTCCTGACAATCTTAGCATTTTTGTTTTTTATTTAATCTTTCATTGCAAGAATTTAGTCTGCTAGCTTTGCAATTATAATTCATTGATAACGTTTTGGTGGAAACTAACCCTGAACAATTCCAAGAGAAATTTGATTCTTCAGTCATACAAAGCAACTGGATTTTTTGTTTTGGTTTTTATTTGCCCTTATGTGACATTTTTCTAAATTCCACTTTGGAAGGTTATCATAAGAGGGAAATTGTGATGATGACCATAGAACAGGAAGTAAAATTATATTGTCCCCGGTGCGACCAAATATTTAATTTTTGGATAAGCCATAATTGTAGAGGGAAGTTACTTGTGTTCACTGTGAACGAGTATTGTTTTTTTTGCCATAGCGAATAAGCCATTCTGTAGTTTCCCTGGTGGGAGTTCATACAAATTTTTGTGAATGTTGTGTTTGAATAAAGAACTGAGCTAAACTGCCACCGAGGGGGAACTCCTTGGGTTTCATCTTTTAATTCAGCCTGCTGTCGTGTCATCCCGTGGTTGCGCTCACGAGTGTGTTTTGACCTTCAGCTGTAGAGAGACTTCACAGCGTGAGTCTCTCCACACATGCCCCCCCACGGGGCGCTTTAAATCAGAAGCAGGCCCCGTCGCGGAGTGCGAGCGATGAGCTCAGCGGGGCTGGTCGGGCTCAGACCGAGGGGAAACGGGGGGAAATGGAGGAACGGTCAGGGTGGATGCAAATGCCATGCCCTTGTTTGCAGAGGTTAGGAAACGCAGCACGAATAGTAGGAAGTCAGATGACAAATTTAGCCTTTGCTTGAATGATTTTGGACATTTTTTTGGTTTATCCTTCTGACACATATAGTATATATATACAGTATTAGACTCGCAGTACCGACTTCCGCTAAAGGGCAAAGGTTTAATTTGGATTGCATGTTTTGGAATTTTGTCAGTGAGATTCATGTACGAGTCACTGAGAAATACAGGACCATGCTAGTGGAAAGAAATAAAATAAAATCACCATCGACACCAAAAAAAGAAAAAAAAAACATATTGTGGAACTGAAGCAAACAAAAAAAGCGGTACAGCCAACGAATAAGCCAACACTGATGATAAATTTGGGAATGATATACAGTATACTTGTAGAAAACGCAGCTGCACGCAAGCATAAAAACTAGCGTATCCTAATATTCGTGCCAACAGACGCCTCGTTGCGCTCGTTTAACAATTTGTTCATCTCGCTCCAACTTGCTGGGCGCTACGGCATTCTGAAGGCATTTCCTTTGACGTGCGCCCAACACACCTGACAAGTTGATGGTTGAAAGTAGACCAAATTATCGCAATCTTTGAATGTCCAACTAGAAGTGTCACGTGATTTTGGTGAATTTGATCGAGGTGCAGACTGTCAGTTTCTGAGCTCCGCCGATACAAGTCGGCTATTTTGTGCAGATTTACACTGCGCCTCGCGCCAGACTTGCACCGGTGATGAAAATAGAGCCCTTGAAAATCGATTCAAACCGAAATTTGTTGGGATGCATGACTCTAAAGACAGGGAATGTGGATGCCGGGGGGAAAAACAAACAAACAAACATGCTTTTTGTGCTAATCTTGCTAAAGTGAACATCGCTGTTGTTGGGCAGAATCTTTGTCCCTCTAAAATCCTTTTTTCAGGAGACCTTAGAAATGGCATGTTTGTTCAATCGCTAGCATTGCATCCTCAAAGAAGCCATTTCCAGCATTTTAGATTGGGTTTTGGTGTTTAAAATAAATAAATAAGACTCACACACATAGACTGACCAAAAGCACAGAATATGAAATTCATGCCCTGCGATTGGCTGGCAACCAGTTCAGGGTGTCCCCCGCCTACTGCCCGAAGACACCTGGGATAGGCTCCAGCATGCCTGCGACACACGTGAGGATAAGCAGATTCAAAAATGGTGGATGGATGGATGAAATTCACCAAAATATGACACAGAAGGTTTCCCCACATTTTTAGAATGATTTCTTTTGAATATACTGTACATTTCTTTCTTTTTTTTTTTTTTTTTAAATCTGAACAACTCAAAAGCTACACCAAATTTCCCTCAAATTTTCCAGTTGTTCAAATGTGTTGGTATTTAGAAAAATGTTCACAGATGTTGCATTATGAAGAACAAATTTGGCTTCTGAGTGACGTAGTATAGAGAGCGCAGTAAGATTTTCCTCGTACACTGTGCCTTCAAGATAATCTCGAGCGCTCTTGGTGAAGAGACTTCCAGGACAGGCAAAAAGAGTGGGCGCAATCATGTTTGCTAATTAGGAACAATTGTCAATTACGTGCCCCTGCTGGGTTGTAGGTAATGATACTCAATGGACAGATGTACTGCACGAACTCGTTGGTGGGTCCACCCATTATGCATGAAAGGGGGAACTAATGCGTGAAAATTACCGCCATCAATCCCAAGAGATAATTTGAGAAGGGGCAAACGGACAAGAAATAGCAGGAGGATATTTACAGGGAGAAGAGGGAAGTGAGGAGAAGTTTCACTCTTTTCGATGTGTGTACCTGTCTGTGCAGGTGTGCAGAGATGACTTGCTTGGCTGCAAGTGTTTATTAAGGTAATAGTGGAGCGTGCATATTGATGCTGACGTGACGGAAAAGACGAGAGAAACATCTGGTGCATCGGCGGACAAACGTGGTCGAACGCTAATGCCAAATATAAGGTGGCCCGAAAGTCACGATACACTTTTTTTTTTCATTTCAGGTGTCATTCGAATAGATGTGAGGCCATCAGCATTTGATCGCTTACCCTTTACTGTTTTGTAAGCAGTGACATTGGAAAAATCTTTGCAAAATTGACACCGGGCTGAAGGATTTTCTGTTACAGACTGTAGTATAACGTCACACCGAGGAGCTTTATGGCACCATCAACAAAAAATTGATTCAGCTAATGTTGTAGAAGTTCAATGTTGTTGTTGTTATTGTTTGAACAACAATGGTCTTGGCTTGCCTTCTGTTGTAGTGTTTATCAAAAACAGATCCCGTTTCAAGAAACTCGCCAAGGTTAGCGTAAATTGCACCATGAGTCGGAGCAGCACGGCAGTCATAAGGTTTCTCAAATTGCAGCCGAACTCCAGGCATCAGGTCAACAAACAATTTCTTCACATTTGAGTACCGCACATGCTCATGAGAAACGTATTACACTCAAAGACTACATTTTATTTAGGAAATGCAGTGGAGTAAATATAAAAGCTGCCAGAAATATAAATAATGAGGTAAGAAAATAATTCTTCACAATAAAACCAAGTACAAAAGTATTTGTACTTGGTTACATGACGAGACTACCCACAGGCCATACTTTGCCATTGCCCGCGCTGCTGTTTATTTATTCACATGGGAAGGTGTGTGCAAAAATGGCACCAAAATCACATTGTGTCTGGCGACGTGTTGTCTTGCCATACTTGCATCTAATGACCGCTTAACCGTCTCTCACCTAACTTGCATAGCTTATGACAGAGAAACATTTCAGGAAATACCCGAGCGCTCTGCAGCTTGTGCCCACAAACAACTGCAGGCCTGTGTAGCAGCGGCGAATGGAGAGCCAAGTCAAACAGCAGGTGTCTCCAGGGGCCTCTGCTGGCCAGCACAGCACCATTCGTGAATGGACAGAATTCTCTGTGAACCTTCCCACCGAGGTCCATGTGGTCACAGGGGCCTTCTGTTGCCCACTGGGTTCCTCAGATGGCTTCTTTCACGGAAATAAGGAAATCATGGATTGATAGGAGGGCTCAAGCTGAGATTTGAACAAATAACCTCTCTACTGTGAGGTGGACGTGCCATCTACAACCACACTGTCCTGCCACGAGCCATAAATAATAAACAATATTGGCAGCACTCACACCCCTACATTGGTTCAGATCCTACGTCTCTGCCCATACCCAGCTCAAATCATTCATATCCCATCCATGCCCTGTGTCCTCTGGTGTGCCACAGGGGTCTGTTGTATGCTCCCTTATCATCTTGGTAATATTTTCCACAATATACACTTAAAATGTCATATCACTCAGCTCTACTCTGAATTGTCCATAGGTGCAATTGTGTGTGTAAATGGTTGTCTATATATGTAACCAGTCTATAAGGATAGGATGCAGCTCACTTGTGACCCGAATGATGACAAACACAATAGGATATGGATGGAGCACTGATTTGATAGTTGCATTCAGAGTGATCAATGTCACTCATCAGGCCATTGCTGTCTCCAAAAGTTGACTTCGAATCTCCAAGGATGCATCCCGCAGACCCCGCAGATCACCTTCTGCCATCGAGTGCCCCAACGTGCCAACGCCACATAAGCGGGATGCGGGATGACCTTGGCATGTAGAACATGCGGCGATTCAATGCATGTCTTTGATGTGCATCATCAAAGACCGTCCTCCTCCTCTCCTCCTTGGACCAAAGGCTACTGTTGTTTTTGTTGTTGTTATTGATATTGTTTTCCAGCCGTACTACACAAAGGAGTCTGACCATGACTCTGATGCTAAGGCGGAGGTGGAGAGGGTATTTTAATTAGCTGCATAATAGATCAGAGGAGCTCAGGGGGGAGTGGGAGGGGAGGTGGTTAGAGTAGGTAGCAGCCAACATCAAAACACAAGCCTCTGTTTTTCACCAGCCATGACCTCCTCATGCAACAGCAGCTTCGACATTCGACATGGAAAGTTTTGACGCAAGGTTAACTATTTGGAATATCTAAAAAAAAAAAAAAGCACAAGATGAACAAAATCTCACAATAACAAGTGCAAACGGTTATTTCATCTACCAGCTGCTCTCGTGCAAAAAAGCTTACGTTTATTGCTCCAATAGATGCCTGTGCATCCATCCATTAGTTTACTGTATAACATCGATGAAGGGATGGACAATTTACTGATCCTAACATTTCTGGAACTACCACTGCCTTACCGTCCTGTTGCAAAAAATATAAACCATAAATAACACCTCAACTGAGCTCTTAATAACATGAAGCACATATGTGAAAGGAAGTTTTACCTCGGCTAGGGGTAGGGAACTCTGGTTCCTCGAGAGCCATACCCTTCCTGCCTGTTTTAGATCCCTCCCTACTCCAACACACCTGATTCATTTGTTCATGATCGTTTCAGGCCTCGACAGAGCTTTCTGATGAGCTGATCTACCCCCCCCCCCCACTCCTCCCCACAATGTCCACGTCTACGGTTTTCTGGGACTTTTCCAGTCTTCTTTGCAACCTGCTGATAGCACTGACAACATCCTGTTTGAATCCTTGCAATGGTAAGGTACTTTTGATCAATTGGTAGATGGTGTTTTGGTCTCCTGGTGCCAAATGGAAACAATGTGATGAAGAGGACTGTTTACATAGCAATTATTATTGAATCAGACAAAGTATTGGTCAATTCAAGGAACAAACACCTGTTTTATACGGGGCCATTCAGCTCCTTTTTAAAAGGGAAAGTCAGCTCAAAAATGGTCTTTTCAATATTTTCTACACGGCCCCAATAGTCTAAATACATCAGTCTGATTAATATTACACGACCAATCACGGCTCAGCTGGCGGACATCACATGACCAAACTCAGAAAACAGGTGAGCCGTGATGACTTGAGCCCTGAGCAACTGTGATATCATTTTCAGCCAGAAGCAAGTGGCAAAATGGCCGCCCCTTTGATGGAGAAAAATGGGTGGATTTTATTGCTTAAGAGTCCACAAAAGCAATATTGATCAAAATGCCATGTTTAGACTAGTGGGGCCTCATAGAACATCGCAATATTTAAAAAAATAATAATCTGAGTTCACTTCCCCTTGAGGGCAGTAAATTGTGCAAATACACTGGAATATCGAAATGTTGAACTTGTGTTCAAAAGTTTAGACAACGTGAAATTAAGTTAATCTGTAAAGGCTATGTGGTTTATTGTTGGGGTGGGGGTTGTCTTGAAAAATATATGAAAAAAACTGCCTCAGCTAAAGCATCGTAGATGTTCATACTTAATATTACAGTTGTATTCCAAACATTTTCATGTTCACCAGTTGTCATTTTGTTTCAACGGTCTCAGATTGGCATGCTGGCATGCTTCGGTAATAATTAATTGCAAAGGTGTGCGGAAAAGGAAATGTTTCATAACTGAACGGTGACGCTAACAGTAATTACAATTCACCATAAAGTGTTTATATGCAGATGCAATCATGGGACCTTGAGCTATGTTTGGACCAAAGTTTTTGGCTGACTGGTACAAAACGTATGTCAACCTATGTTTGCACATAGCATAAAATTGGCAAAACTTGATCCGTGGTCTCAGAACTTCAGTCCGAAAAGTGTACTCACTCGAGGCCGAGGTGCAAAAGACTTGTTTACCTTTGCTCCCTTTGTGGGTGAAGGTGGAGTGGGGTGGGGTTGGGGGGGGGGGGGGATTCATTAGCGGCTGTGTAAATCAATCTGCTTCTCCTTAAAGACCTGTCAATTTGGTCCTGATGTCTGGCAGCCTGACACCACTCACTGGATATTTAACTTGAAAGCCAATTAATCATCATGATTAATTCACTGACAAACCACACGGAACCGTTCAACTTAACCTTACGGAACCAGAACGGAATACTGAACAGAGGGGAAAAGTATCACAGCATTGCTCGCTGCTGTTCAATGCACCAACCCGAAGACCACAACAACCCAGAATCTTCTTCTGTTGACATATTACTCACAACAGCCCACAATTACAGAATGGTACAGTACTTACTTTTTTTTTTTAAAAACATATTGCATATTATGCTTTCTAGTGGCGCTTATATTGAGATGATGCATGCATAAGGGAAAAAAAAAGTGACTTTCGTTGATTATTCGCCGTTGGAATCCGCTAAAAGAACTTCTGGGAAAAAAAAAAATGGAATTCTGGGAAATATGATGATATATTCCATTCATCATTATCTTCCTGGAAGTGTGCTAAATGATGTTCAAACGCTGGAGGAAGGAGCTTTTGTCCACATTAAGAGAAAAGATGATGTCCCCCGCTAATCATTCAATCATCAAACAGTATTTCCTACTTCATAGATGCAAGTTGAATTTCATCCATCCTCTTAGTGCCCTGCTACAGTCTTGTCCACTGCAAATTTGACAATTCAAAACGTTGAGGTCAACTTCCAATGCGAGTATTAAGTGCAAATACAATTAAGTTTCTCTCTTTGAAGCCAAGAGGAAAGTGAGTGAAGTTTTGTAATGGCGTGGTTATCTTTCGATTACGTTTGCTTAAACATTGTTTTAGTCAAACCTCAGTCACTCGTGCACGGTCCCCAACAGGCTTTTGGAATGTCTGTTATAATACATTTAGAACATTTTCGATCAACCAAGCTCCCGCGATCGACCCGTTACCGCGCACGCACATACACACGCACGCCATGCTGAGCGACAGCCTGACACGGAGGCATGCGACGCACTTTTTCAGCCTGTTAACTATCGTACCTCATACGTACCATTTTAAAGTGCTTCCCTCGGCCCTCTAGATTCCTATTCTTTGCCCGTGCCCTCGGTGAATTGTAGACGAAACAAACTCTGAATGAGAATAATGATAACGATAAAAGATATAGCGCAAAAGCTCTGATCACAAGCTGCAATTGCAGACTGCTGAGCGCCACCGTGGGTTAAAGATTTACCTGCTTTATTTCATTTTATTTTTTAAAACTTTTTGTGAAAATTTAGACTGATAGGATGATTAGGGTGCAGTGTACATTAACACAAAAATATATATTACTAACATGCACAAAGACACACAAATGGTTGTTTGTTTTTTTTCTCCTCTACACTCCTCGCGATCGACTTGGGACCAGTCCGCGATCTACCAGCCAATCGCGATCGACGTAATGAGCACCCCTGGTCTACGCTGTATTGTGGGGTTGAACCAATTAGAGACGTCGACCTTACATGTTCTGGCATGAACCACAAAGAGGCCTCACTGAAAGCGACAGGTGGTGTGTCCATGCAGCAAACAAGTGTTTGGCAGGGGTCTAAGGTGGAGTGAGTTCATATTAAGTAGCTGAAAGCAAACAGTTGTGCGGATAGAGGGTTGACAACTTCAAAATGTAAATAACGTAATCGATTATTGACGTAGACTTGACTATCATGACAAAATAAATATGCCACCAAGTGGTTAATGAGCAATATGCCGATGACGTCGGCGCAGTCTGAATGGATGGCACAGGTAAAGTACGCTACTCGTGGTTGCTTTTTTTTGTCATTATCTCACCATTAATCGATGATCCGCTTTATCATCACAAGGGTCGCGGGGTGTGCTGGAGCCTATCCCAGCCGACTTTGGGCAGTAGGCGGGGGACACCCTGAACCGATTGCCAGCCAATCACTGCGCACACAGAGACGAACAACCATCCGAGGTCACACTCACACCTAGGGACAATTTAGAGTGTTCAATCAGCCTGCCATGCATGGTTTTGGAATGTGGGAGGAAACCGGAGCACCCGGAGAAAACCCACACAGGCTCGGGGAGAACATGCAAACTTCAGGGAGGCTGGAGCCGGAATCGAACCCACAACCCACAAAGAACACTTCTCTATAGTGCTCGCGACCCTAATAATAATAATAATACATTTTATTTGAAGCGCCTTTCAAAACACTCAAGGACACTTTACAGAGGAACAAACAATAAGACAAATAAAGAATAAATAAAAGCAGAGATAAAATTATAAATACAAAAAAATATATTAAGTGGAGTAGGCCAGTCTGAAAAGGTGAGTTTTAAGCTGGGTTTTGAATGTGGGAAGAGAATCGATGTTGCGGATGTTGGGTGGAAGTGAATTCCAGAGTTTGGGGGCAGAGCGGCTGAAGGCTCTGCACCCCATTGTGCTGAGACGGGCAGAGGGTACAGAGAGGTGGAGGGAGGATGAAGACCTGAGTGAGCGGGAAGGGATAGAGAT